>OZ020519.1:20239669-20422177 GCA_963971425.1 Bryoerythrophyllum caledonicum | reverse complement strand
TGTCTATATGAATTTATACATATATGTCTATATGAATTTATACATATATGTCTATCTATATTTATACATATATGTATATCTATATTTATACATATATGTCTATCTATATTTATACATATATGTCTACATGTATTTATACAGATATGTCTACATGTATTGATACATATATGTCTACATGTATTGATACATATATGTCTACATGTATTGATACATATATGTCTACATGTATTCATACATATATGTCTACATGTATTGATACATATATGTCTACATGTATTGATACATATATGTCTACATGTATTCATACATATATGTCTACATGTATTCATACATATATGTCTACATGTATTGATACATATATGTCTACATGTATTGATACATATATGTCTACATGTATTCATACATATATGTCTACATGTATTGCTACATATATGTCTATATGTATTTATATATACTAGGGTTGGTACCCGTCGTCCCAACGGGGAGAGCGGAGGGTGGTGTGTTAAATTTAAGTCTGTGTGCTTGGTATTTTGAAACCTATGAGCTCAAATCGAAATCTATGAGCGGCAGAAAGTTCAAGATTTTGCAAGTACCAAGAGTGTAAATTTTTTTGTTAGTCCAATCTCGTGTTTGTATATGGGTGGTTGCAGCCTTGCACAGAATTACTTATCATCTCCTACGACATGAGGCTTAGATTGAGTAACTACTGCCCGAGTAAAACCACAACTATCGTCTATGTTCTTCATGTCAAGCTTGCTCTGTTGATATGCAGGCCCAAGGTGAATGTGAAACTCGTGTCAACCTGTCAACTTCGCATAACCAACAACACCAACATCAATTAAAAAAAACCCTTTCACATGGAAACCGACCCTCCCTGAATGACCAAAAATTGCAACTTCAGCCAAAAAATCTTCTTAAAGGAACACTCACTACCTCCCACAGTGTAAAAACCCTCACGACCAAAAACACCAATATCAATGTCGTCAAAGGAACACTTTCAAGAATGATGAAAATTACAGCTCCATTAGAGCCGCAGTCCGATCCACAATCTACAAAGGACCCCAATCAAAGAGGCAAGCGGCTCAACATCAATGCAAGAAGCCGTAACAAAACATGACAACAGCAATGTCTCCAATTAACTAATTCATACCTCAATTCTGTGAAGGAGCATCCAAACCCTAATTGACACAAAGCATTGAGAGAAATTCCAGACCTCACATCGGCACCTTCATCTTCTGGCGCAGCTTCTCCACTTCCAAGTACGCCGTGCCATATGGCAGATACTCCTGCATGTGCTCCTGCGCGAGCTCGCGGAGCCTGCAAGCTTGGGAATGGCCATGATCTCGTCGTTGGTGAGCATCCTGACGAAGCGCGCGGGGTTCCCGACCCAGAGCTCGTCCGCAGGGACGCGGCGTCCGGGCGGCAACACAGACCCGGACCCGAGCATGGAGTTCATCTCCACAAGGCTGCCCTCCATCAACACGCACCTCTGTCCGACGACCGCCTCGTCCTCCACCGTGCACGACCGCAGCGTGCTGAAGCTCCCGATGGTGCAGTACTTCCCAATGAGCGTCTCGGCCGACAGGCGTGTGGGCGTCGTGCTCATTGCGTGCCGCACGCACTTGTCCCCGACGCTAGAGGAAAATCCCAGCACGATGCAAAACTGCGACCTGTTTCATTCCCGATGAAGATAGGAGTGCAACCGTGCGTGCCGGTGATCTTGACGTTGCGGCATTGGCGTAGATCAACCCCCCAAAGAGGCACCCACAGGAACTTGGCCACCAAGCTACAATCCAGGCCACCGGAAGAGGCTACAAATGACTCAGATGCTCAAAATCGATTGAATGCAAGAGACAGGCATACGTACCTTGGATGGGACTGGTGGTTTGCTCTCTCCAAGCTTCGATAAAAGCCACTGCAACGAAAGTGGAATTATGTTTTCCGGGTTTCCTGAATCTGCAATCACGCACACCGTCCCAAAACGTCATCAGCCGCATGCATCGCCTACCTCCCACCTTCGCTAGCTTCGTCCTTTAAACAGCTTGAGTAGTTGAGGAAAAAACGCCCAGAGTGCACTTCGTACCTTTAGAATCCGATTCAGAACGTCCAAAAACCAACTTCGACGTGCCTAACGTCCCGCTCCCTTCATCTACACGCTCACCAGTGCCACCATCAATGCTACAATGCAAATGAAGAGCAACTTCTAAGGAATCACGTGCGGTCTGCTGGGTGCCTCTTTGTGATCTTGACGCTGAAGCATTGGCGCAGACATCAACCCTAAACCTAAAACATATTTCCTAAGATGTTAATATGTGAGATTGAGGTGGTACTTGGGATGAAGGATGTGAAGATTCAATTCGGAAGATACCTTGCCCCAAACTCTTCATAAAACACTTCCCTCATTGTTCCCAAAGAATCGTGTCGGTGGTATGGTTCTCGTTCAACATCATCAGCTATGGCGTCGACGTTCACGCTTCTCCTGGTACTCATGCTGTTCACGGCGACCAATGCATCTTCTCAGCAGGTCCTCTCTCTCTCACCATCTCCCCCTCTTATCTTGTAGTGGGTTTTCCGAACTGGGTTTCGTGATTTGCATGTTCACGAAAAAGCTTGCGCACAATAGCATTCTCCTCCGCCATGCGACGCGTCCCCAGCGCATACCCTAACTCCGACCAGACTCGGATGTTTTTCAGCTCATTTTTCATCGGCGCGCCCATTTTTCATCCACGCATTCATCCAAAAGGATCGCCCTTCATCCTCTATTCTTTTATAGTTATAGATATATATATACGTGTGTGTGTTTTTAGTGCCCTATTCCTTTTTTAGCGGACTCTTTGTTTCTAAAGGGGTACATGGCAACTTGCCTTAATCGCTAAACATCAAGAGCTACCACTATAATGCGACAACCACAATTTTTTACATACATAATACGGTATTCAAACCTGATAAAATTCAAAGTTGGAATTTACCTCTAATAAAAGATGCTAGTTTAAGAAATTTCAATTTTTGGTGTAAATCTTGTTAAGTTTGAATACAATTTTTGCATTATATAAAGTGAAATACGGTCATGTGTGTACGGTTCCCTTGTGACGTTCAAGGATTAACTATGTCATTACTATGATTGTGTCTATAATTGTTACTTAAATCAACTTTTTTCAAAAATAAAGTTTGAAAATAAAAGATTTAAATCTTCCAAGTATGGAAAATCTATACCGGATTGATGGGAGGACAAATGGTAATCTTTTATTAAAATAAATAAATGTTGGATTGGTGTTAATGTGGTTAAGCTAATCTATGGTCTTCGACAATTGTATACTTGATGATTCATTTTTTTCATATTTCTAGAATATTTATGCATGTAATAGTATAGTATAATATTTGTTTTTTTAAATAAAAAAATATAAAGTGTTTAATTATTCATTCATATATATATGTATATATGTATATATGTATACATACATCTCCACGTAATTATAGTTGTTGTAAAGTATTTTAGTTTAATCTAATTTTTAAATATATAAACTCAAATTTGTGTTAAAATCAATGTTGTCTTATTAGTTTAAAGAAAAAATCGTAGGAAAATATTTTTTATTACAAAGTGGAATAGAGAAAATGGTAAAATAGGCTATAACGGTTTTAATTATATAATAAATATATATATGCTCATAATAAAAAAAAGGAAATAATATTGCCTAATGAAAATAAAATAGTATTTGACGACCGGTTCAAGAGGATAGCATAAAGCTCGGGTCTCGGCACTAGCGCCGCGAAGACTGCCACGACATCTTTCAAGTTGACTTTGAGCGGTACAAACTATACCTATAGAACAAATTGTACCAAAGACTAATTGTTCCTGGCAATACATGGGACGTTTCCGGCAATACATGGGATATTTCTGGCAATACATGCGACACAATATTGGTGATAAAATAAATATATGCAAGCCTCGGCAATTAAGTAAATAGAAAGTTCATGAATTATGAAACACTATGTCCCCATCTACACAACAGATGTGACAAACAACACAAAGTATTCCACTTCGTGCCATCTAAACTCCATGCACTACAAATAGTATCCTATCCACGCCGATTCTTCTTAGATCTTTTGTTTTTCTTCTTAGCTTCCTCTGCCTCCTTAGCTTCAGCAGCAATCTCACTTCTAGTCTTTTGTTTTGGTAAATATTTAGCATCATTCAGAGGTAGAAGAGGTGGGGGTGGCACCTCCATCACTACCCTGGACAACTCTATTTGTTTTGATGCCTCAGTTTTGAATTCCAACTCAACAGTTTCTTCTCTCAATTTTTTGAGGCGCTCTAATACCGCAGCTTCTTGCCTCAACTTCCGAAGTCTTTCAAACTCCGCAGCTTCTTCTCTTAACTTCTGTATACATTTTTCAAGCTCCATTTCTACAGTACGATTCATGGACGGTTCCTCAAGGTCAACCTCAGTAGCCTCTACGACAGTACTTGGTATCCCATCATTGCCAACACCCGCATTTGTCTTGAACATGCCAACGTCCAGGTTTGTTTTGTTGCCAACATCCACCTTTGTTTTGTTGCCAACATCCACTTTTGTCCTTTCGCGAAGATCCTCCTTTATTTTGTCAGGGGAGTCTACTTCGTCTATAGATGGAAGACCCGAATGTGATTGTCTTCGCAATGGGTGCCTTCCAACTTGAACCTTGGGTTCCTGACTCCCAACAGTGCTACTACTTCCTAGGCCCTGTGTTCCACGGCTCCCACTACAACTAATCTCAAAACCAACATTGTCCATGATAGCTGTTTCATTTGCGCTTTGAGTCCATGTGCATACTGTGGATTGGACCATTTAATCTTGATAAATCTTTTCAGGATCTGCACTAACGTAAGACAAGGCAATTAGTTCTCTATGCCTCAAAAACTCACAATTGCATATAAATATATACAATATACACATCACAATAGACTCATTTTAAATCTTTTGTAAAAACGATGTACACGGAACATACGTTAAATACCATATTAGTACAATTTGTACTCTTTATACAAATGATATAAAGAAAACATGTGTAAACATTCAACTATCTCAAACAAGTAAAGAGCAGTAGGATAAAGAACATACCGATGTCTGGATGTGAGTTCAATATACTCAATGTCAAGCTGGTTAGGAGACTGTGTTGTTCCTTCTCCAAATCTATAGTTTCTGCAAGTTGTTGAAGAGGTGTAGGCAGTTGTCCAAATCCGAAACTACGAAACCAAGATGGATGCACTCATGTGCCACAACTTACATCTGCACATGTGCTAGCCATCCTAAACCAAACAGCTGCGCACCAGGGATGATATAAATGCCCACAAGTATTAACTACAATGTCGTTTAAAGGAAAAATGTTGAAGCAAAACGCACAAGGCTGCATCAATATTGAGTTAGACTTTGATGTTGCCTTTGAATCAAATAGGGAGCAATGGGGAGTAGGTCTCATAGCAATACCATCTTCTCCTCTCTTCGTATGAGTAAGTTGGAGCAACAAAGCATCAAATTGCCTCCTCAAACAAGTTTATCTAACTAGAAGCTCTTTGTACCGTACATTACATCCTTTCAGTTCTAACACAGCACCTTTATAATCCATCATGGCATCATTGAGCATCTCTTGGTACGCCTCTTCCTTCTTAGATAGGTTTTGTTCATCTGCTCTAATTTGTACATCATGCACACCATGTACATTGCGTACACAATGAATCTTTTGCATCTTGACAATTTTTTCCTCAGTTTGGCGGAGGACCCCTTCTTCATGGGATACATTATTCAACAAATCAACTTTCTTTTTGTTGATAGAGATGTAGTCCATCGTCACAACGTGAAGTTACAATCCCACGAACTTGATCAACTTCAACAGGTTTTGTAAAGTCTTATCAGTTTCTGGGCTACACTGTTGGACAAGAACCTCCTCTTCCTTCACTACGTTCAAAACTTTTGGAACTACAAAAGCCCTAACAATAGGATCATGAAACAACTCATCAATCCTTTCATGCAGAAAGAGTTCATCCTCCGTTTTGCCTGTGAGTTGTCCTAGAACCCTCAAAGATATCTTCACCTTCTTTAACCATTTGCTTCTTTGGTTTTTGTTAGAGGCCACAACAAACTCTGTCCAACTCACAAGTTTCTTCTTTTTCACCTCCATGACAATCCCCCTAGCAAATTGTTTAGCTATAACCTTGGACTTAGGCAGATCTCTCAAATAAACCAAGGGAAAAACCTCATTAATGCGGGTTAAGACTTTTTTGTCCTTGCAATCTCCGTAACTATAACCACCTCTCCCCTTCCTTCCCTTAGGTGGCCCAAAAACATCAGTTACCTCTTTGTCTTGGATGTCAACTGGACGTCGCAACTTGTGTGGATTGTTTCCTTTGTTGGGGAGCCTGTATTTTGTCTCAAAATCTTCTTCGGTGACAGCGCATGGAGGAAGATGGGTCTTTAGAGACGTCAACTTCTTGAGTTCCTTTTCCAAAACACTCTTCTTCAGCTTGTGATCAGCAAGGCCTTCTTCGTGTGACCTAGCAAGCGGAGATCGAAGGAGATCGTCATCGTAGTCATAGTCACTTACAGGTTCATCTTCTCTAGAGAAGAAACTGGAAGGGTCATCTTCTCTAGAGAAGGTCCTGCTTTGAATCAACCAATTGTCTGCTTCAAATTCGGACCCATATGCAAAATCCATGGTTGATGCTGCAATACAATGACAAAAAATTATGGATAATAAGGGATGATGGGTACTTTAGCACGTCGCAGATGGTACACTTTGTATTAAACAATACTTTTTGTACTAGACTTTGTTTCGTCGAGTACAATTAGCAATCTCGATTTATTAAACTCTATCTACCTAAACCATAAATTTCAATAAGTTTGAAACAAAATAGTATGCTTGGTCAAGTAAACATACGTGCAGAAAAATACCCGAAAACCACATAAAAGAAACACACAACATACCCTAAATCCAACTCACCTGTGAAGGTTGTATAGACATTCTCAATTCAAGCTCCAAATGCTTCAAAATTAGAAAAGATGGGCAATTCAGCACGTCGCAAATTTATCAGAGACTTCGCAAATAGTACAGTTTGTCTTGAATACTACGTTCTGTACTAGACTTTGGTACATCATGTACAACTAGCAAAGGATTTAAAAAAACTCTAGCTACCTAAACCTAAACCTCTATAAGTTAGAAACAGAATCATGTGCTTCGTGAAGTAAATATACATGGACACATATAAGGAACTGTTCAAAGAAAATACAACAAAACCCTAAACCCAACTCACTTGCAAAGGTTGTTGTGACACGCCCAATTCAAGCTCCAAAACGGAGCAACTCCAAGAAGGTTGCTTCAAAATTTCGAGAAGGTACTCAGAGAAGGATGACAGCGTCATTGTGTGTGGATAACTTGCAAGCGACAAAAGAATTTTGCCGCCTTTCAAATTTTGGTAATTCAAAAGAGATTCCTGTTGAAAAGGCAACAGCTGACAACGTGGAGATGTCAAACAAATCCGAAATTGGAAGACAAAAGGGGCTCCCTTGATTGGTCCATACAGTACAACAAGTACGCATTGTACAAATTGAGTACAAAGCGTTATAGAGGAGAATATATGAGAATTCTAGAAAAACTAAGGCAATATGGAGACCTACATCTCCGATACAAAAAATGAAGAAGAAGATTTTGTTATTTTCAAAATTCGTTTGATGGCCACCTTAGAAATATAGTCCCTAAACGCCAATTTAAAAAAAAATGGAAAAAAAAGACTTTAAACTCATGTTTTGGATCCCCCCCAAAAAAGACACATTTGTTAGATTTATTATTTGTTGGCTATCATTTTATCTATACAAATAGCAAGGCGTGATAGCCAAAGAATAGGGGATCATATATAGCTATTTAAAATGTAAAAATGATAACTAAAAACCATCATAATGAGTACAAACATGTGAAACCTGAAACCGTGACAGTACCAACGTTTAATGTTTGTACTCATTTTAAGGGTTTAAATTATATGCAATGACTATTTTGATTTCTATTCTTCAATGTATGCAAGACGTAGAACTATGCCTACTAAAAATTTTCTCCAAAATATAAAAAATCTAGCCTAAAATTGAGTCCAAACTTGTACCTGGCCCTGAAATTGTGCCGTGACTACAAATTCGTACAACCGTAGTGTGCGTTCATCCTTGGCGTGTAGAGTTGGTGGGACGGCGGCCAACGCCGTCATGGTTAGTTAATGCCACCGTTTTAGATTACAAGGATCTTTTGTTTTTGGCGTTTGTGTATGTTTCCAAGTTGAATAAAGGAGGCGGCTCTTGGCACCTCTCTTCACTGCTTGTTGTGTGTCTTTACTTTCAGTTTAATTTTGAACCTACGCTCTCAAAGCCTTTACTATTGGGGAGCTCAAATTCTATACATGACTGTGAGTACCATTTCAAGTAGTCTGCTTTTCACTTCATTCTAACCGTCACGTTGTTGTTTTGTTGCTCTATCATTTTGAGTAATTAGATAGGATGGGAATCATATGTGAGACAATGGGAGGGGTTAGAAAGGCATGAATCTAAATTGAATGATTGTTGTTGTTTCCTTGTTTCATCACATAGAATTAGCCAAGGTAGGGTGGGAATAACAGGTGAGACAATAAGTTTTTTAGGAGGAAGAAGGGGGAGTGATGGATGAGGAAGGGGTCATGAAACATCTTGTTTGACCTATCAGTGGTAGTATGCAGCCGGTTGTGAAGGCAGACTTCACATCCTGGATGTATCCAACCTTTGGTTGGATGGTTGATTCATAAGAGCACTAAACTACCTTAGTGTCAAGTCCACGGGCCATTGCTTGTGGTGATATACCCTTCCGGGCTACTAATATAACTCCGGATGTCTATATTGTACATATAGGCCCATGTAAGTAAAACTATCTCGATTGACTATACCCAGTACTAACTCATGGAATCACTATAACAATGGTAAGTCCGCTCCCTCATACCCATACGCTCTACATCTGTGCCGGACAAACTCCCACACGTTGTCCTTCACTTCTATCCGGGCCGGGTCGAATTACAGAGAAGAGCTCTTTGTACCTCGGGTTAGGTGGTAGGCTTAGTTAAGCCTAGACCTCACGGTTTAAACCTTTCTCTACCTACTTTTTATTTAGCAATTGTGGTATGATTAGTGGTATCCATTACTATTCTTGAAATGCTCAACGATTCTCTATGGGAACGAATACCTCAGGATATCTTTTGTGTTAAGATGTGAATTCTTACCGACACATACTACGACATCGGTTTGAAAAACTTGTCCACCAACAAAGGCTCCTCGCTACTCCCACTTGAACGCATCTCCAAACCGTGACCAACACTTGAGCTATCTTCAACAATCAACACATCACGACTCTGAATGAAGAATGTATTTGCGAAGGCAAGCCCTGGCTGGATGTAGGCTGGTAGAGAGGGAAGGGAGGAGTGACAGTGCGCGATAGGATCACAAGGGAATCCCAGCGGGGGCGTCACTCGCGCACTGGCGACTAGAATGAACAGGCTCATGCCACCAAAATTAGCTGGCCATTACTGCCGAGGCCGGACTCAGCCGTGGGGGTCTCAAAAGCGACGCCGCGCGCATGCTAAAAGAGGGCGACGGGATTGGAACATTCTAATCCGGGCCAGATCGGGCATCCACTTGGGCCCAGCGCCCTCAAATCCACCAAACCCCTAGATTGCACGCCCGCACGGCGAATCTCACACCCAATGTGATGTCCGGCTCACCCCAGGGTATGAATCCCCGCTCGCTCTCATCGTCCATCGTCCATGTATGAACGGGCCCTGGGGTTACTGGGATGCCGGGATAAGTTAACTGTATCGCTCCAGCGCAAACTCTCAGCTTGGACACGCACTAACACCTCCTTCCGCCGCCATCGTCCCCCACCTCTTCAGCCATGTGTGTCGTTGCGGCAGCGGAGGCGCAGCAGCAGCCTGCCTGACTATGCTTTGCCTGACTTCAGGTGCGCGCTCCCCGTCTCGATGTATGTATGTATGTATGTGGGTATGGTGACAGTCGGTGTATCGCAGTGTCTGACACTAGGCTGCTGCTGACGGTTGGGTGTGGACAGTGATGGGTTCGTCCTGCGACCGCAATCTTTGTCTACCGATAGGCCAGTGAGTGTGCAGACCCAGCCGAGCGCTGTGCCCACCTACCAACCCACCTACCGGAGGGTAGTAGGGGAAGATAGACTTAGACAGAGAGAGTGAGCACAGTGCCGTTTGGGTGGTGCAGTCGCCTGTACTGTCGCGGACTCTTGCGGCATTGAGCTCGTTTCTCGTGGTGGTGGTGGTGGTGGTGGTCAGCATTGACGCTTACGTTGAGATATCGTAGCTGAGATTTGTGACTGTCGGCGGGGTTGTAAAGGGGGGGGGGGGGGGGGGGGTAGAGTGACGCGCATGCTCATTGGCTTATCGCTTGTATCGCTCTGTTTCGGCATTTTACCGTTGGTGGACTGTGGAGTGTGAGTCTCGTTCCGAGGTGTGGTGTTTGTCTGAGGTTTCGTTGTGGCGGTAGATGCGGCTTGTCAGGGTATTTGCTAGTGATTTGTACTGCGTTGGGTTTGTGCTTTCCTGGCGAGGCGCAGCTGCGACGACTTGGTCCCCGGAATTGGCACTTACATGATGTCATCTTGTTAGGTCAGACATTGTGAATGGGCGCTGTTGATGTGAATTCCGGGGATCACACTCTTGACGAATTGAAGAGGTTGTGGTAGGAGTGTGACATATGCTACTGATAGATGCATGCGTCTGAGCTGACTCTGTGTGTGGCGGGGTGTAGTTTTGGAAACGGCGGCGGCGTTGTCACCATGAGGCGGCAGGTATGCGCATGGCAGCTGGACGGGTAGTGGTGTGAGAAAGCCTTGATGACCGGTCTGTGGAGGTTTTTCATTGCGGAGGCCATCTGTTTTCGTCGCTCGCCCTAGGTAGAGTCACAATGACGGTCCTGGGATGCAAGTGGCACCCGAGCTCGGACAACGTGGGGATTTGCGCACATTGTTTGCGAGAGTCGCTGAGCAAACTTGCGGTGTACCAAGATGAGGAGGATGACTCCATCGATCTGGAGAATTTCCCCCCTAGCATGCCCGTGCCGGGCATGCCGGCCGGCAGCCGCAGGGCGCAGTTCATCCTCGTGCAGTACAACAACGAGGACGGGGGCCGCAGGGCCGGGGACAACTCGGATTTGTTCTACCCGGGCGTGAACAGGAACGCCATGGGGGCGCTCGTGGGCGTCAACCAGCCCTACATATCGGAGCCCGCCGACGAGGTGGAGGTGGGAACAGCGGACGACTCCGGCTCTGGAGGCCATGACGAGCACCACCCGCCCGCCCTGGAATCTGGGCGCCACAAGAGGAAGCTGCACTCCTCCGGGAGTGGCCGACGCAAGTCCAAGGGATGGGGCGCGGCCATGATGAAGATGATAGGGTTCCGAAGCTCCAAGAAGACGGAAGCGGGATCCTCCGGGACCAAGGGCAACGAGCAAGGGTTCGAGGACAGCGACGACTTCGCAGTGCAGCAGTACACCCCGCCGCGCTTCTCCGTGGAGCAGACCACTCCGGCGCGGTACTCCGTGTCGTCTCAGTGGGAGCAGCAGTCTTCCCGATACTCCGCTGCACCGGCCCACGAGCAAGTCACCCCGGCGCGATACTCCGGCGCATCCCTGTTCGACATCGAGTCCATGGATTCCCGCCGATTCTCCACCAGCAGCCGTGGTAGCCCGTTCGCGGGCAAGAAGCATCTCGTCCCGGGAGATGCGCCATGGAGGGCCAGCAAATCCGCCGCCAGGAAGCTCGGTGCATACGATGGGTTCGACAATTACAAACCGTCACTCTCTCCAGGGATGCGCACCTACGGCGACCCGGGAAAATCCCCGAAGAAGTCCCCATGGAAATGGTTTTCTTCCTTCAAAGCTGTCACGCCCAAGGAGGATCTCAAGAAGGTGGAGGCTCCTGCAGTTCCCGATGTGTACCAGGAGAGGCGAAAGTCGACGTCCTCCATGTACGTCCCTAAGGCGAGAGAGACGACGCAGCAGCCGCTCACCCCAGTGCTCACCTCCAAGAAAAGCCCCTGGTGGCGCTCGTCCCCGCGGCCCCGCACCCCGAAGACGCAGAAGAGCCCCATCATGGCTCAGCCCCCGCAGGAGGTTGCCACCGACTCCGATCTCATGGAGGACACCCCACACCGGCGATCCTCCGCCAGTCCCATGGTGGGCTACTCGCGCTCCAGCAGCAACGGCAGCTCCTGCTTCACCACGCCGCGCTGGAACAACAACCGTCAGCGGCCGCACCAGGGCAGCGGCGGCGCCCGCGGCATGGCAGCGCACGAGAAGGAGCACGAGATCACGCATCTTGCCATCTAACCTAGACCCGTTAGTATTGATTGACCCATTTGAATTGCTAAATTTGTACTTGTTTCAGCATTCCAGTAGTTGTAGAATAATTATTGTTCGATCAGCTGGCGACGTGGTTGATAGTGATGGATCCACCAACTGTAGAGAAGCCAACTTGAGTAGAGAGTTGGAGTGTGATCAACAGCTCCGACTGGGGCAAGGAAGGAGCATGAGAGAGAGTCTCTTTGTGTAAAAACGGGACGTTGATATCAAGTACAGAGCATTGAACCAATTCAGGGAGTAGTCCAGAGGCGAATCAACAGCAGCAGCATGTGTGGAAATAACTCCAGAGACGTGGGAGTGTACGGAGTCAAAAGACCAACTGGATGATTCGACGTGGGAAGTTTTACCATGTGCTGGGAGATGATGACGACGACGGTGTGCAGAGGCGTAATAATGGCACCGAGTTCACGATGGAGAGAAGACGGAGATGGTGCGGACTCCGGAGGGTGTAGGACGTTTTGTAAGGTAGTCTTTGGGAGGGGGAGTGGGTGCCACACAAGATAGCAAGGTAGATCTGCTGGTAATGCGGGAGGTGCATTCAAGTTGGGTGCAGGACTCTTCCCTAGTGTACATTTTTCTCATGTGGAAGTTTATTATTTTTGTGAATTGCCCCCCTCCATCTGGCGGGTCGTGTCCAGGACTGGACAGCTTGGAAGGTTTTGTTGTCATTGATTGTGGCCCTCGCGTATGTATAGCACTGCCACCTGGAATGGCGACCCACAATCTCCCCCGTCGTTCCTTGTCGCGCGGCCTGTTGAATCCGCTCCAGGAGAATCGCAACGGGCCAATTCTTTACGCCTTTCGAGTGTCCGTTGCCTACACAGATCGTTTGGAGCATGGCCATTCTTGCGGTGCGAATCTGAGTGGTCATTACTTCGCTTGTTCACACTCTGCTGCAGGGTGTCTCTACTGTAGCAAAGTCTGAAAGGCATCTTCATAGCATCCACGCCGCTCATGCTAACCTCCGCACCACAGCCAAAAAGTGCCGCAGAGTCTCGCCCGACCTCCACAGCAAAGCCAAAAAGTGCCGCTGAACGTCGCTCAACATTCACGTCAAAACATTCATGCCAAAAACATGCCATCCCAGCAAAACTTCGCAAATCCACGATAAGATACAGTGACTGTTACACACACACGAAGTGATCAAAGTACCTAGGTCGGGAGGAGTGACATGCGGTAATGGAGTGAGCGAATGGTATGGTTGCGGTGCGGGGAGTAAGTTCACGAGGCGGGCCAACCGCGCATCCCCTTGCTTCGCAATCTTCCCTGTGCCCCGCATCGCTCCGAACGATGTGGGTGCTCTCACAACTACAATGGAGCTACTTCCTGTTTTGGAGAAACAAGTGGACGTAGGCACACTGCACAGTAACGATGAATTGTGTCTTCTTGTGTAGCTGCAGCAAAAATGCGTTGTAGCTAAGGTAGAGGCACCAGATTCCGATCACTTATGCTAGTTGGGGACTCAAATGACATTGTATGTCAAAAAAACATTTTTGTAGAAAGATGCAGGATAAGGACTGAAACTCAACAAATATTATTTCAGATTTGCAATTGATATAGAATTTAAAAGCCCACAAACCACTAGAGTCCATAATCAAACTCTAGAGTAGGTGAGATTTAGTGCCCTCCTTTGCCCAATGTCAACAAGTGAGAGTGAGTAAAAGAGAGAAGACATGCCATGGATAACCAACTTATCGAGGGTACCCAATGCCAATCAGCCTTGTTCGACTTTTGAGGCACACTTCAACCCTAAACCCTAAAATTGCACACTTCATTACCCAATGCCGATAATCACTGGTGTTTTCAGATTTTGAGTTATCTGTTTTGGGTCACTTCATGCACCATTTCATGCATTTTTCATTTTCATGCACCATGCCATGCATACTCTACTAATCGGAATTGGGTGGCCGATCGGAATTGGGTGCCTCTACCTTACTCCATAGTACAGGCCAATAGAGATGTATGTATAGTGAAGGTTTGGAGACCACCCCCTATTTTGTGTACTATTTAACCCTTTAAGGCCTATCGTCCATTTATGGATCGAATGGGCACATTAACCTCTACAATAAGCACGACATGCGACTTCCGTGGAAAATTTGAATTGTGACTTGAAGGCGGGAGCAAGATGAACATCTCCTAGTATGGGCTCTACCAAAATCGATGTAGGCATTGGTAAACTACAACTATTTCCATGAAGTGGAGTCGCAACAAAGTGTATCCAATGTGTAGATGTTCTTATGCATATTCTATTACGCTCTAAGATTCTCAAAGGCCCTGTGAGCTTGTAAGGCCTTAAAGTGTTAACCATCAAAGACTATGACCATGGTTCACCAAAACCACTCCAAAAGTGCCTCTTCAAGATGAGGCTAATCTAAACAAATATTTACGTAGGATCTCAAATTTCAATACTATAAGAAGATTTTGAATTTTTAAAATGTAAAATTAGACTTTGCAGATCTATGCATTTTAATGTAAAAACAATGAAGACTGCCAAGAACTTTTCTTCATTGTTGCCCACTTCAAAATATTTTATTGTTCAACTCTAAAGTACTACTATTCAACTTTACAATGTCTTACCTTGTTGTCCTAGAGTCCAATTTTTGATGTTTGAAGCACCATAATTTTTTATCTATAAGTTTAAAGAATTAAAAAAAAAATCTACATAAAGATAATAAATGCTCAATACTTTTAAATAAAAATTAACCATCAAATTTAGAATTTTTGGAACCTACCCAAATCTTGGACTATACCCGGCAAGTACAAAATGTCCTCCTGAAATGAATCCCTCTACATCGTTTATCATATATCACAAGATGTGGTTCTACAAGCCAATAGCATTTAGTGGGTGTAAGTGTGGGGAACCATGGTTTGGAGTAGCTTCTTAGGAACAAAGAGGTCGTCCTAGTCTCCATTTCCGAAGGATGTGGTCTCCATTCCCCATTGGTCTAAAATTTGGAGGTTTGAGTAAAGATAGGGAAACATTTAGAGGGAAGGGAGTAGTATGCCGTGTTTTAAAATCCTTCCATCTTTTGTCCATACTTTTACTCTAAAACAAACACATCTTTAAGAGATGTTTATATTTGACATTGTTGCACAAAAGCAACTACATAGTGAATTCCTAAAGGACCCAAACTATGTTCCAAAGAAAAAACTTCAAAACTATGATTCATAGTGCCAACATAACAAATTTACAAAGGATGATCTCAGTCCCTTTTCAACCGTAGGATCTTGTTATATACTACTTGAAGATCACATCAATTCTTTACATATTTGTTTTACCATACATATTGTATGATTATAGCATTTAAGACATATTTGATGGTCTTTCTCAATTTCATATAAGTTTGAATCTAAGTGGTGAATAATAAAATTATTGTGTTGAGGCTAAGAAAAAGAAATTAATAAAAGTGCAAAATCTCAAAATTTTGTACCTATTCATGTGGAAGAATGAAAATTTTCTTGTATAAACATGCAATTAAGCAATTATGCACTTAGCCAAGTGCACTGGTTGCTGGTAGAAAGTTGCAAGTTATTTGCTCATAACTTTAAAAAATTTCAAAATTTGGCAAAAGTTTAGTATGTTTTTTGTCACAAAATTTTTGTGTTTGTCATGTCAAACATTGGCATCTTCATGTTCATATCAGTAATATATTTTTTACATTCGCTACCTTTTTTTAGAAAATATATGATTTCTAATCTAGTTTGCAAATCCTTCTACAAAATTATAATCATGTTCCCAAAGAGATTATAAATGTGTTTTGAGTTAATATAGGATTTTAGAGTACTGCACTACAAATACAGTGTGTAAGAGATACAAAAATATATATGCAATTTCCTAAGACAGTGTAAAGTACCTCACTGTATTTTATAATGCAAAAACATACATAATCAAGCAATTCCACACTATTGCTAAGGGATTCTAAAATCAAACATATCATATGGACCACCCAATATATAAATATATACCACCCACCAAACAATAGACACATATCAAACTGCATTATACTAACGTACTTGCTACCTAAACTGCGTTCATGCTCTACTATAATATATAGCTCCAGGGCTCAGAGCTCATCTTCTGGCGCAACGACTCCCTCCACGTGTCCAATGGCGCTACCTACCACAGAAGATCGAAATCCAATACCATTGTGTTAAGCATGTTGTTAATTCTTTGGTGAAATAGCATATTAATCCAAGTCAATTATTTTCACTCATTGTCACACATTTTCGGCCAAGGTACCAAAAACACTTCTACCTTTCCACATAAAACTTTGAGATCTTTGTATGATTCACTTTTGATTTTTCCTATGGCACTATGTGATGTAAACCTTCGTATTGACCATTTGGATTCTTATTTCAAACAATATCAAGTTCACAAAAGAACATAATGTGAATTGAGATTTTTTGAACCCCCACTCATTGCACAATTCTTTTGAATATGCTACACTCCATTTCTAACTCTATAAATTGGTATATAGCAAAGTAACATCATGCTTAACATTATGGTAATTAATTGAGACCTTTTATAGTGCAAAAATGTGACACCAATTGAAGTCAAAGTCTGCTGATCCAGAAAACGCAGGGAAGAAAATGAGCCTTTTCACTACTTCAAAGAAGAAGAACAACGCCGGTTTCCGAAGGAGGCCGGCGTGAATAAAGTGTCCGTTCGTTCCACTACTAAGACCAAGTCCACCGGACAGGGAATTAGTGAGTTGGAACTACTTCCCCCTTTCGGAGGTAGACCACTACTTCAAACATTATAATCTTTCAATCCGTGCAGTGAAACTTTATGAAATTTTGTGAGCATATTACTTAATAAGTAATAATTCAGATCCTATGGTTAAAACTATAAAAAAAACTTTATTTTTTTTCCCTTGCTAATTGCACTAAAACAAGCATTTCTAACGATATTTGGTTGAGATATTCTCTACATCTTTTATGGACCAAGGTACTTGGGATATCAATATCTAGGGTATCACCATCAGGGTATGTCTTCCTGGGTATCACGGCTGGTTATCAACCAGGGTATATTATCGGGGTATCAATTTAAGGTTTGGATTAGGGTTTAGATTTGAGGGTTTCAACAAAGGGTATCAACAAAGGATATCAATCCTTTGCAAACTTGGGTAGTCCTAGAAGGGGTGTGCGCATGCACATCCTTGGCAGTGGTTGTGAGGGATGCTGTGAGTGTGAGAGAGAGGGTTTGGAGGAGTGAGAGGCTTGTGGGTTTGTGAGAGAAGGTCTTGTGAGGGTGAGGAGAGAAGAGTTGTGAGGGAGAGGAATGGAGGGGAGGTGTGAAAGAGAGAAGTTGTGGGCGGCTAGGGTTTGGGAGAGAGAAGGAGAATAGCTTGATAGGTGTGAGGAATGGAAGCCAAGCAAGGATAAACCTTCTAACACGCGCATGCGCACGCTCCTACACTTGACATGCGCCGCGGCGCGCCGCACCGCGCAAGGCCTGATGCGCCTGTGAAGGCTGCTGTTCCGGGAACAATCGTGAGGGGCTTCTTCGTCGGACACAACCGGGAGGGCTTGTTGCGCCGACCACAGCTGAGAGGGCCTGCTGCGCCGGGCACAGCCGCGAGGGGCCTGCTGCGCCTTGTGGGGCTTGCTGCGCCTAGCGAGGGCTGTTGCGCGGGGGCTGCCGCGAGGGCTACTGCGCCGCTATGCCTCAGCGAGGGAAACCCAAAACTCACAAAGGCCTGGACATTTTCGTTCAATTGAAACCCTAAACCCACGAAGCTCTTCCTCACCGTTGTCAAGAGGTGGCACACGACGGAAACTCGCATAGGCCAGGACGTTTTCGAATGGATGGAGGAGCACTAGCCGTTGGGGGTGTGCGCGCGCACACCTCCAGTCTACAGTTACTCCATGAGGTGTCGCGCGAACTCCATGCGAACGACGGCTAGGGTTTGGTTGCGGTGTCTAGGATTTCGTTGCGGCGGCTAGGTTTTTGGTGTGGCGGCTAGGGTTTGGGTGCCAAGGTGTGGCGGCTAGGGTTTGGATGCCTAGGTGTGGCGGCTAGGGTTTCACGTAGTGTGTTTATGAGCCATTCTGAGGATTTAGTGCCATACTTCTGGCTACTCTGTTTACTTCAATTTTGTGTGGTTTTGGTGTAATTATTTCAGTTGAACAAAGGCTGAACTCACTAGTTGTTGACTGTTACATGTGTATTCATTCAACTTTGTTGAATTTGCAATTTTGTGCGTACTCAAGTGGGTGTCCTCATTTGTGTAATCAAATATTGGTACTCACCTAATACTATTGTAACCCTAACTGAACTTCAATCATCATGAATCTAACCCTGGAGTTCCCCCACATTCAGAACTGAATCTAAGTCAAAAGCTTACCAAACTCGCAAAAATCTCCTTGATGTGCAAATTTCCTCCAATCTACATAGTACACAAAGTTGACAGAAATTAGTGAATGAAGTAAAAATGCACATGGCCTTGAGGTTTCGATTGCAAGAGAGCTCACCTTAGAAATTGGGAAGAGAAATGACCTCTAGATTTGCATAGAAACCTTATATCCATGTTGGAACCTTGTTCCTCAAGTTTATTAGTCAAAATTTGACTTTTGAGCTTTGGACTTTTTGCTTTTGTTTCCCCTTATGTTAAATTTTTTACATATAATATTAAAATTTCGGCTATATGTAACACGAAGATATTTAGAAGTTTTTATCACATAGTTTATCATATAAATTTTATGCATGTGTTGCAAGTAAAGGGGAAGGGTTGAAAAATATGTTCAACAACAACGACGGAATGGTGATTTAATGTTGAACGCCATCAAGCATCAATGGGTGTACCGCTAACGCCTACAGCGTATCTTGAGGTAAACATTTATTTTTATACAAGTTTAAGATTGATTGTTGATTGATCTTCTACACTGTGTTGTTTGTAGAATAACCTTTATGTGGATGTACAAATCCTTTCTTTTATTAGCAATTTTAACAAGTTCCAATGGTGTCAGTAATAGCAAGTAGACAACATGGTTCATTTTCTTCTCTAGGTTTAGTGGATTCCCTTCGTTTCAGTTTACTTGGATTCAAAAGATTGCATTACACATGATCTATATTCATTATCATCATGTCAGAAATGATAAAAGTTCCATTTTATACCAATGTTTAGGGATGTAGAAGAGGTGTAGCATATTTAACCCCTAAAGGATCAAGTGTCAAAAATGAGCTTTTTGAAAGTTCGGTCAGGTTCTTATGGTGTCAATTTCCAACATTTCTCTTTGAAAATTTTACTACAGAAATGCATTACCAAGACTTTAATGGGAAAATAGTTTTAACCTAAATTGGACATTTGATAAAAAAGTTTTAGGGTTTTGAATTTCAAATGGGGAGAACAGGCAAGTCAACATGTCCAAAAACTTTTGCTAGGACACTCTGTTGAATGTGAGATTTTCAGTACTTGCAAGTAATATTATTTCCCTTGATGTTATCAAAATAAGTTCTTGTCTTTAGTGAAAAATACAAAATAGCATACCAACCCAGGTCAAACATTTTCACACATTGTCAGCCAGTGTTGGGCAAAGTACCAAATAAACTTCTTGTTTTCCAAATAAACCTAGATATCTTTTTATTTTCCACTTTTTATTTTTTCCACAACAATACATGGTGTAGACCTTCTTATTGACCATTTGGATTACCAATCTAAAACATATTAAGTTCACAAAAAATTACAATGTGAAATAACAAATTCCAAACTTCTACTCCTTGCACAGTTGTTTTGAATATGCTACACGTGTTCTCTACCTCTACAAATTGGTGTACAAGGAACTAACATCATGCTTAACAAGATGGTTATGGATGTAGACCTTGTATAGTGCAAAAATTTGGCACCAAAAGAAGTCAAAGTCTACTGATCCACTGCACGCTGAGAAGAAAATGAACCATATGGTTGACTTCAAACACTATATTCTTTCAATCTGTGCGGTCAAAGTTTATGAAATTTTGATTGTATATTACTCAATAAGTCTTAATTCAGATCCTACGGTCAAAACTAGAAATAAAAGTTTTTGTTTCCTTCTTTGGTCATTGCACTAGAATCCAACAAGTTCGAAGTGTTTTTGGTGTAAGACTGTCATTGTACCTTCAGGGTTAAAGACTCCGGGCAAGAAGTTCATACTCTACAAAAAAAAAAAATTCATTTCAAAGTAGTTTTATCAAAATGTCCAATATCATCATCATATTTTGAACAATAAATATGTGTTTAGAAACATATCTTTTATCAGATGAATGGTGCTTTGAAGGTTAACAATTTGTACATGTATTTTGTCCAATGTGCAGCCATAATGTTCCTATATTTTCAATAGCGATAATGTAGAGCCGCTGGATTCAAACTCCTTCGGTACGGCCACACATCCAAAGGGATAATAAGCAAAGGCAAAGGCTCACATACTACAATATCTTGCAATGCAAACCGAAGCTATCGATGACAACCGTTTGCAAGCAGCCCTAAATTTTATTGAGTAGATAGTGTGCTTTAATGAGAGTATACTAGTTGTGTATGGTAACTGATGTATAGTGTATGTGTAAGAGTAGTATATTCTAAGGGTGATGTAAGTCATTATGTCAGTAATCCTATAAAGTAAAGGTGTTTTTACTATTGGTGCTAAGTGTAATTGTAGAAGCATCTATATTTAGTTTCCACCATTGTATGCATTATGTACTACGTAGAATATCTTTTAATCAACTGCCAACCCTGGAATAAAGTATGTTTTTTTGTGATTACGCCTGTTTGTATACTACAATCCTCCAAACGGGTCTTTGAAATATTGTGAAACTATATTAAATACACATTTATCTAGTATTAACGAGGGGCCACCAAAAATTAGTTGAAAATGCCAAAAATCGCTTCTAATATTAACAACCATGATTGTACGTAATATTGTTGCAGAAGCTCAATTTTTTTTCCTTTGGAAAACATTTTTTTTCTTTGAATTTTTTTTTTTTTGCAATTTTGCCACTTTTGTTCGCAATGGCCGCCATTGTACCCAAGTGCACTTTTAAATGGCCAAGGGCACAATTGCTTAATTGCGTGTTTATAATGCGTGGAACTTAGACTCCTCTTGGTGTGAAATGTTTGCAGTACAGAAAATTTTTCATTCATGTAAATTTTTAGATGAAGTTATATTGGTTAGATGTACACAATATCTTATTTTTTTCTGAGTAACTTTGTAAACTATCCTACCTGCCCGCCTTTATACAAGATTTGCGTTGAGTAACATAACTTTTTCATCAAATGTTGAATTTAGAAAAAAATTATACTTCCACAAAGCTCCTACAAGTAATGTTCTACATTAAAAATTTCAAAGACTCAAATGGTTGAGATTGAAACCACATGAACCTATCTCCGTTCTAAAAACCCATTCATGGACATTGGTCCTTTAGGGGTTAACCCCTAAAGGACCATGACAATTTCACACCAAAAACATTTCAAAATTGTTGATTCTCGTGCAATGAGTATGGAAGGGAAAAAAACCTTATATTTACAATTTTGACTATAGGATCTTAATAAAGACCTACTAAATAACATACTTACAAAAACACATAGACTTTGACCATAGAGATTGAAAGATTATAGTGTTTGAAGTCAAGAAAACTATTCATTTTCTTCCATGCATTGAGTGGATCAACAGACTTTGACTTCACTTGGTATCAAATTTTTGCACTACACAAGGTCTAACTCTTTTACCATTGTGTTAAGCATGGCATTAGTTCTTTATTCACCAATTTTTAAAGGTAAAAAAGGGGTGTAGCATATTCAAAACAAATGTGCAAGAGTGGAGGTTTAGAAATTGCCAATTCACGTTTTAATTTTTTGTGAACATAAAATATTTTAGATTGATGATCCAAATGGTCAATAATAAGTCTTACACCACATATCGTTGTAGAAAAAATAAAAAGTGAAAAATATAAAGATCTCTAGGTTTAATGTAGAAAAGTTGAAATTTTTTTCCTGCTTGCCCGAAATGTGTAAAAATGTTTGACTTGGGTTAAAGTTTATTTGTGACATTTTCAAAAAATGTAATGTTCTGTATATGTATGAAAAATCTCAATGTCAATAGAAACTACTAGCAAAAATTTTAGAGTTATTAAAAAAAAAGCTTTTGGTAATGAAAAGAAGAAGACCCTAAGTGTACAGTACTTAATCCCTAGAGGCCCATAATAAGATTCTAATATAGATTTTCCTAGAGACCTTCCACCAAATTGAATGGACACACAACTTCTTTGATCTCCTTTCCCCAAACCTTGCAGAAGAATTGATAAAATGGTTGTCTTTCTCTAATGGAGTTTCTCTAATGGGATGTCTTTCTCTAATGGAGTTCTGTTGGAGTTTTTGGGTAAAAACAACCGTGCAGGAGATGAGGCAAGATCCTTTACCTGAACTAGAGGGGGATAGCATTCGGGCTTGTCCGAATCGGTGGACCATGGGAAGGTGGCAAGAGGTGTATGGATTCCCGCGACAAGGGGCAGGATGGACTAGTACAAAGAAGGAGGAGTATGCCAAAGGAAGGTTCGGTAACAAGGATGCCAAGAATGGTTATGCGGTACAAGATTGCACGGACCCCCGCGCCCGACGGGTCTTCGAATTCCTTGTACCAATCTTACACCCCGAGAAACATACCCGAGTGACGGTGACTCTCGCTAACACCGTGTATGGCTCCTACCTTGGCGAGAGAGTGGTGAATTGGGCCATCATTGTGAAGGATATGGTGATTAGGTTGACCAAGAGCATTCACAATGTCAAGCGTGCACCCCTCTGCCCGTTTTTGATCCACATGTATCACCATTTCAAGGAGACTACTCCGGAGGAGGACATGGCGTATGGAACGCAACTAATGATGAAGAAGTTCAAGGAGACTGAGTCAGAACCTGAACCGGGGTCTGAGGGAGGAAGCAGCTCATCCCAATCAGGAGAGGAGGTTGTACCACCTTCTAAGCGTCAGAGACAGAGACAGGGAGGAGCCCCCTCCACCCGCACCCGCGCAGCCATCCGCGCCGCCGCCACCGGCCCGGCACAACTTGGAGGCAAGTCTTATCCTGCCTCGGAGCTACTAGAGGCCATTCGCGTGTATGTGGAAGACGCGGACCGGACCTTGGGTCAAGCAAGCAGCTTGGTGGGTAACCCTCCGCGTGAAGGATTGATCGATGCGATCAAGGAGAAGGTTGGGGGAGCTGGCGATCTCCGCCTCATGGAGCAGAAGGTCAACCGACTGACACTCGAGGTGATAAACGTAAGGAGTCGAGCGTTGGAGGCAGATCAAAATTGCAAGGCAGCTCTTCTCCAAGCCAATGCCTCGGCGGCAGCGTTACAACAGGTAGATGAAGCATTACGGTTTTTAGCAGATGTGGTACTGAAGGCCAAGATGTTTGACGCTCGATTAGAGAGAGATGACCAAATTTCCAGCAACCGGGTGATTGCCTTTGTGATGGAGCAAACCGTGAAGGTTGAGGCGGCTTATGCCAACATGAGGTCATTGGTGAGCAATCTCACTCACATTCTACCCAAGTTTGTGGAAGACTCTGACAGTTCTGGCAAGGATGAAGACTCGGGTTCGGAGACCAACCCGGAGGAGCGTCGCCTCGGTGATCACGGCCCACGGAAAGAGAAGGAAGTGGTGGACCTTGACAACCCGGATCTACCCCCTCCACTCGTGAGCTCGAGATTCCCGGCAGGACCATTCCCTTCGGAGGTCACCACACCGATGCAGAATGGTTGGAAGGAACCCCCAGGTGTTGCGATGGAGCCCCCACTACCCGTACATCCTCGCCAGCTGCCACTCGGTGATCCCCGCACACTACACCGATTGTGGCCCCTTTGCACAGCGGGCTTCATATTGGGAAGACCGCAAGTGAGAGTTCCTCTTACTTGTACACTCCAGGACAGATATCCGGCCCAGATGTCATCATTGGCACCCCGAGTTAGGTATCGGCCCCTCCGACACAATCCGGGCCACATCCGGGCATGACTACGGTGTCACTCACCTCGGATGGCCCGGATTCCTCCTTGCCTTCCAAAGACACCTTGCTGAGGGCAACGACTGTCCTACCCACACCTTCCACCGATGTGTTTGCGCCATTGGTGGCACTTGCAGCAGCCGCGCCCACCCCGACTTCAAGCCGGAGTTCCAAGAAGCGCAAGAGGAGGGAGGAGCAGAGGAGACTCGAGGAGCTGGCCCGGAAGTAGGCCAAGATCTTGGTTTGTAGGTCACTGTTCAGTCCGGGATTTGGCCCCCGGTTGACTTTGGTTTTGACTTGGTTTTGCCTTGGATTTTGTGTAATAAGTGACCTTTGACGGTGCACGTCGTGTGGAGTGGCAACACCGCCGCCAATAGTAGTTAATATCACCGTTTTTACTTAGAAGGTATCGTTCAAGTTTGGACTCTTATGTGATTCCTTCGCAGTATAAGAGAGGAGTCTCGTGGCCTCTCTCTTGACTGCTTGATGTGTGTACTTGCTTTCAGTTTAATTCTAAACCTACGTGTGAGCCGCAAAAACGGCTCACGGTGATGAATGGACCTCACATCGGGTCCATAAAGGCTAATAAGTGGTGAAAATGGGTTATCCCATTGATTAGCTCGTGGTCTTTTGATCAAAATAGCTAAATAGCCTTCCATGCGCTAATTCCTTAACTAGGAACCACTTATTGGCAATCGCAGAATTTAGGTAGTTAGCCAAAAAATAAATAGAAAGGAAAAAATGAAGAAAAGCCAAAAAACAAAACAAAAAAAACAATAAGAAGAATTAAAATTAATAGTGGTGGAGAAGAATTTACCTCCTACCGGTTGTAGACGCAATTGGTCACGATGAAGAAATCACGAAACCAAAAAAATGGAAGAAGAAGAGAAATGATGGTGAAGGGAAGAAAAGAAAAGAAGAGGCTTAAAAGCCCTTAAAAAAATAGTGGGAAAGGTCCAAAAGGCTTGGACAACCCCCTCATCACTCGCTAAGTAAAATTAGGAATTACCCCAAGCAAAGGGGATTCAATTTAGGTAGATTAAATTAGATTTAGCCTCCTTGGAAATTAGCTAATAGCTCACTTATTGAGATCATGCACACCCATGTGGCATGGAGTTAATGTTTAGATTTAGATATTCCTTGGTTAGTGGGACACCCACTCTTGTTAAATGCAAGGGTGGCACGAAATTAGTAGTCATAAGGTTAGTAGGTTTTGTAAGAAGGAAGCCATTTATGGGAGAAGGCCAAAGGCGGCAGGGAACTTCTTTGGGAACTCAAGGAGAGCAAAGGTTGGGGGGTTACCCCCTGGAGAAGCCTCATTCGGTTAGTGTGCGAGGAGTAGGAAGAGAGGAAACAGGGGAGAGACTGAATTTGTGTGGGGAGAGAGCCGGAAGCCCCGGCCCCGAACTGGTGAACGAGATTAGGTTAGATCACAGGAGGAAGAAGATCACACGAGTTGGAGCAAGATCACGAGAGCTGGATTGAGCAAGTACGACGAACAAGAGGAAGAAGATCACACGAGCTGGAGTGAGCAAGCACGACGAACAGGAGGAAGAAGATCACACGAGCTGGAGCAAGGTCACGAGAGCTGGAGTGAGCAGTTTGAAGGCTAAGGATGGAGGGTGAACCGAATTAAATCAGGGAGTCCCTCTTCTCCCTCGGACCTCTTTAATTCCTTGTGTATGACGTGAAACCTAATTTTCTAAATACAAAAAACATGCGGAAGCGCTGCCAAATTTTTGGTAGAATTAGGGTTTGCTATATATTCAACTAAACAATCGATTAAAACGCCATTAGTAAGTGAACGCAGCTGGATGCTCATTCTTAGTAAGGCTGGAGTGGATTCTTGTGTGAATGGATGTGGTATATGCGTAGGAATGTGGTGCACGATCTTGAATAAACTTATATATTGAGTGTGCACTGCTGGTCGTTGGTTATGAGTTCATGATTGAGTCGCATGGTTGATTGAATGCTGCCCTCATGTTAAGCACAAAAAACTAATAAGAATAAAAAAAACAAACATAAGAATCGGAGTTAGAGTCAAGGAGATAATTAGGATTATAAGTTTCTAGAAAATAGGGAAGCCTGTCTGCTGCCAACTGGTTCCAGGGTCACACCTAAGCCTGAAACTGATCATTAAGGGTCTAATCAAATTCGGAATGCTGAATTGAACCCATAAGAGTTGGAAACGTTGCATTCGGAGCCCTAGAGCAAAAGTTACACTTGTTCAATGGTGGGTTCAATCAAAAGGCTGGATTAAGTCACCACCTCACTAATCAACCACAAGGGACCTAAGTGAACATGAGATGTGTCACCATGCTTGTATAAGTTGTGTATGAATGGGCTGAGGATTGGTTACACAAGGAACTAGGCCCTCGTATTAGGATCTTGTGTTCAAGATAAGCCACCCTTTAGGGGCGGTTTATTTGGCTCACATTTTGGTGCGTCCGCCGGGAGGAGGCGTGTTCATGGTTTGATTGTGCTAATCGTTCTATCATTGGATGTAGGGTACAAACGCTAATAGCCTTATGGTGCATGGAGCAGCATTGAGTAGCTTGAGGTAAGTGCTCAATTTGCTCATAAATGGTTGAGTTATTGTTGGATTGTGAATGCCATGTGAATGTTTGGAAGTATGGTGAGTGCATGGATGCCAAGTTGTGTTTAAAGGTGGGGGTCTAGATGGGAGTGTGGATTTCCCGACCCTCCAACCTCAAAATACCTTGTGTTGGGGGGATCCGCTTCTAGGCTTGTGGCTTGAGTTGAGCAAGGGGCCTAGGGGTGAAAGGTTGAGGCCCTCCCACGGGAATCCACGAGGATTTTCAGCGAGCCCCTAGGTCGAAGGGGAAGGGTGCAAGTGCCCGGGTATAGGACAAGGGCGCCCCTTCCTTCCCCCCGCGCTTGACTAATCACCAAGGTAAGAACAACTTGGTGTAACTTGAATGGTTGAGTCAAATGTTGCAAGTTAACGCTATGTATGTGTGAATGAGCTACTTGGTGGAGAGTTGGAGTCGTGGACGCATCCAAGACGTAGGGGTGCTGATTGGAAGGAGCGCTGCGTACGGTATATGCACTACACCCTCTTTTTAGGACCACGAGTAGTAAATAGGACCAACTTGGATGTGGTGACCACACTAGGGCTAGGAAACCCTGATTTCCCACTTGAGCCGTGTAGAACACTTGCCTTAGAACCGCTAGGTTGGGCCAACCACGAAATTGCATGCAATGAATCTTGTGCTAACAAGTGGATTGGCTGGAGTTGCTTTAAGGTAAGTTATTCCCCTCTAAAAATATTGTATGCAACCCATGGGTTGGCCTTAGAATTGTTAGAGAGCGATTAGGTCCACGGTCGACTTCAACTAATGGTGACAGGGTGGCTGGAGATGCATCAAGGTATGTCTTCTACGCGGTGATAACATTGTATACACACATTGTTGCATGCCGTCCCGTGATTGTGTCATTTTCCTCCTAGTGGGTGATGCCTAGCTCAAAGTGGTAAAAAGTGGAAGGGGGATATCAAGGATACCAAGGGACCCCACCTTTTATCAAGTTGAAGCCTAGGTCAGCCCCACAGTAAGGATTTGTACCGTGTGGCGCCAGTTGGGGGACAGCTTTCCAACGGGGTGATGCTCGTGGAGACATCCCTCAATTCGGTTAGCTTTTTGTCGTTTGCCCTTGGAGGGTAGTCCTTAATAGGATTCTTTGGCGACTTCATCGAGGTAAAACTCCACCACTAAAAATTGGGTCTTGGTCTTGAGTCAGTCCATCCTTGTGATAGAATCGGGAGTAGGAGTGTTGGAAACACCCACTCACCGATCGAATTAGGCCGTGCTTTGTGTAGTTCCACCCACGATCTTAAACCTTGGACGGAAAATCTTTCGGGGGGACATGACTATCATCAACGAACAACAAGATCTTACCCTTGGACCTTAGAGTAGATGTCCCGTGCCACAAGGTCCCAAAGACCTTCCCTCACACCACCGTGTAAACCGGCGAGCGAACAAAGGAGTAGGTCTAGGGAACTCACTGACGACACGGCGGAAGGATTCTTAGAGGTTCAGCTAGAGGCTATCCCAGCTCCTCCCCTTCTTTTTCCCCCATCTTTCCCTATCCCTGCATTTGATCAAGTGAACACCACCAACACCACTAGTCCACGAGGCAACACCTCAGCCCCTACCATGGCCTCTGGAGGACCACCCCCGGTTTGGCCTCCCATCAACCCCTTGGTTCAGCCAAGGGGTTTACCAATCGTAGTACCCGAGGGCTTACAGGCGGCGCCTATGCCACCCAATTTGCCCACGTTTAGAGGAACTAGGATGAAGACCCCTCCGCACACGTGGAATGATTTCTAGAGCTCCTCACTACTTGCCTCATCACCAACACCGGGTATTTCCTAGTGTAGTTCTCGTGTACCTTAAAGGATGCCGCTTACGAGTGGTATAGTAACCACCCCCCCAACACCTTCCAGGATTGGGATAGCCTCATGAGGGCCTTTTTGGAGCACTTTAGACCCGAAGTAGGTCAAAGTAATGCCCTCACAGCCCTAGCCGCGCTACGCCAAGGTCCAGGGGAGGATATCACGACATACATTAGGAGATTCGACCTGGTGGTTACAAGGTTCGTGGGAAACCTCCTCACCAATGACACTTTAACCCAATTCTTTATCCAAGGGTTCAACAATGAGGGAACCATTAAGGAGATTTTGAAGGTCCGCCCCGCATCGTTAGACGAGGCCAAGGCACAAGCTAGGCTAATAGAGCAGGTGGATCGAGACCAAGAGCGTATGTGGAGAAGGGAGGATGATCATATTCCTAGTTTCATACCCATCCATGCCAAGGGCAAGGGACCAGTCTTAGAACCTAACCAAGGATCCACAGGCGCACAAGTTCCTACATGGAACTACTATGCTCCCCCCTTGGACGTAAGGCCACCAGTAGCTCTTCCTGAGCTCACCTATCATGGAGAGCGGGGCACATGGAAGGAGGAAATGAAGAACGAAATCCTCGAAGGCCAACAGGGCTTCCAGGATCAATTAGCTCAACAAATCAAGGCCATGCAAGACCAAATGGCCTTGTTGATTAAGAACCAAGTCCCTAACCCCACACCTCCACCCATAGACTCCGGTAGACATGCTTCGGGCTTATGGTGCACTCAATGTGGTCAATCAGGCCACACCAACCCTTTTTGCACCACTCCAGTGGCAGCACCCCAGCACCAAGCCACTCAACCTCCGTATGTGCCTCCCCATAGGAACCAACCACCGGCGGTAACTAGCTACGTGCCTCAAGGCTATGCATCTCCAAGCCAAGGTTATGGGGGACCTTCGAGACCACAATATGAGATCCATCACCCGTGTGGCAAAAGACACGCACCGGGGCAATGTTGGGTCGAAAGTGGGGTGGTATGCGGTAACTGCGGGGGTAATCACCCTACCCAAGTATGTCGTAGACCGGACAAGGTAATTCCCATGCCCTTTCCACCAGAGAACTACCCTCAACAAGCCCAAGACCATTTGAGAGGTGCACGTAACTCCATCTCTGATAATACCCTTAGGCCTCCTAGTCTCTACTACGACTACAACAATAATCGCCAAAATCAGACCCCTCCAATAGGGGTCAATACCAAGGCCGGTTACATCCCTATTAACCAAGGACAAAGCCAAGGGGGCCAACAAAACCAAGGACAAAACCCCGGTGGCAACCAAAACCAAGGCCCACAAGATGTGCGCTATGCCACCATGTCAAGTGAGATTGTGTCCACCCACAGCCCATCCCTCACTGAGCTCAATGTAGTGTTCCACAAAATGAGCACAAACAAAGAACCGGAAACTTTTGAGTTACCCACATTGGCAGTCCAGACTCGGTCTAACCGACGGGAGCCTAGGTACTCAAGCCCCCCTCCACCCATACTTGAGGAAGGTGAGACCTCAGAGGAGGATTCACCTCACTTCTCTGACCTAAACGATACCACCAAGGAGGCAGTGGAAGGCACTAAACGGGCCAACTTAAGGTCCTCCCATGGAAGACCTAGGTCCCAAACACCATTGTCCACCTCCCAGGAACCATGAGAGGGTCCACCGGTTCCTAGCCCCAAAGTGAACACATTTCCACGTGTCGAGGAACACATGGGAGAAGGGCCTTACGATTTATGGGCGGATTTGAGTCGTCTCAAGGCGGACATCACCATAGCCCAACTATTGGAGGTATCCCCACCCATGAGGAAGGTCCTTAGGTCGGGCACCCCAGTGAAGCGACGGCCTAAGGCAAGGGTCAGGTTGGCGGCTCGTGTTAAAAGTGCACACCCCAACATCGAGGTCAAGGCGGTTCAAATCGAGGTCTCAATCGTAGACAAGGTAGTGCCCAATGTACTAGTGGACGGTGGTAGTGGTTTAAACATCATGCCCCCCTCAACCATGGAGAAGCTAGGCCTTGACATCACAGAACCTTCACCGTACATCATCAACATGGCTAATCAAAGCTCGGAGGACCCGTTAGGTCAGATTAGTGGTTGTAAAGTTACCACGGGGGGGTAGAGTATTCCCTCACCTTCCAAGTCATCCGAATGCATTCCAACAAGGAGGCATACCCCTTGCTACTAGGTAGGCCTTGGTTGCGGATTGCCAATGCCACGGTAGAATGGGGGGGACCAAAACCAAACATCACCTATGGTCCACCGGAGAACCCTACTACGGTCCATATCCAACCAAGTAGGCTAGGATTATGCCGCGGTTGCATGGGCTTGTCGGAGGATGAATCACAAGAGGTTCTATCAAAGGAGCCTCTCTAAAGGGTGAGGTTTACGCTCCACAAGGCAGTGGATCGAGCCCAACCCTCAAAGGCCCACGTAATGCCATTCAAGAGCATGGGACCGGGCTTTTATGAGTAAGTCCCTAGCGGTGAGTTTGTAGAGTGGTTGAAAGAACACCCTACCTCGAGCGCGGATGAGGAGATGTCCATGCATTTCATGGATGGTGAGTTGATTGAAGTGGAACCCAAGATGGAAGTAGGCCTGGTTCCTCTCCTAGATAACCTAGAACCCGCAGCAGTGTTCGGAGTGGATATCGATGGCACCCAAGGGATGGAATTGGAGGTATTAATCGATGAGGGCCCTCTCAATCCATCTCTCCACTTTAGGAGGACGTCCACCGGTATCCTAGCTAGCGGTTCGGGGGCAACGTACCCCCAAGTTCCAAATGACTGGTATAAGGGACCTACTCAACAACCACACGTAAATCACGATGATTGGAAGTTGATGGTAGTCTCTCATGAGGAGGAAGAAGAGCGTAGGATAAATGTGGGGGTTGGATTGACCAAAGAGGAGATGGCGAAGTACAAGTCACTAGTGCTCGAGTTTCGGGATATCTTTGCATGGTCGTACAAGGACCTCAAGGGCATTCCTCCGGCGGTAACACAACATCACATCTCCCTTCTTCCAGGCACTACTCCCATTAGACAAAAGGAGCGGCGTATGAATCCTAACCTACAGTTCATTGTCAAAGCCGAATTGGAGAAGCTACTCCATGCGGGGTTCATTAAACCCGTGGAGATATCCGATTGGGTCTCCCCCTTGGTGTTGGTTAAAAAGAAAAATGGGAAGCTACGGGTGTGCATTGACTATAGGAAACTCAACCACCACACCCAAAAAGATCACTTCCCCTTGCCATTTATCAACACCATCTTAGAGGAAGTAGGTGGTCATGAGCTTTATACGTTTATGGATGGCTACTCGGGTTACAACCAAATCTCTATTGCCCCCGAGGACTACCACTAGACCGCCTTCACTACCCCGTGGGGCACATTCATCTATTTGGTCATGCCTTTTGGGCTTTGTAATGCCCCCTCCGCATTCAAGAGGGCCATGACCTATGCCTTCTCAGACCTCTTGCACAAATCAATGACAGTGTTCATTGATGATTTAAGCACCCAGTCCACGAACCCTAAACGGCGAGGAATTCCCACGAGAACATCGGGCAACCGTTGCAAAGAATACAAGGTGTGAATTGCTCACAACCTTTACGATTGGACCTCCAAATTCGGGTTACAACCACGGTCCATTCGAACACGAAGAGATGGAACTTGACCGTGTGCCCATGAACAAGAGTGGGTTCTCTGCCTCTTCGAGTTGTCCCAGATGGCCGCCATGTGTGAGCTGCAAAAACGGCTCACGGTGATGAATGGACCTCACATCGGGTCCATTAAGGCTAATAAGTGGTGAAAATGGGTTATCCTATTGGTTAGCTCGTGGTTTTTTGATCAAAATAGCTAAATAGCCTTCCATGCGCTAATTCCTTAACTAGGAACCACTTATTGGCAATTGCGGAATTTAGGTAGTCAGCCAAAAAATAAATAGAAAGGAAAAAATGAAGAAAAGTGTAACGCGGAAATTTACCACTTCAAGAAAACACCCAAGCTTACACACTTACACACAAACGTCATTAGGATTCGCTCTAGGGGATGATCATACGCCTAGTTTTAAGTAATATGACTCTAAATGTTTGGTTAAGTTGTCTTTTAATTGAATATTTAAGGTTTAAGTGTCATTTTTAAGGGGAGCAGGGTTGTTAGCATCACTCTTATGGGGTACATATATATAAAGTTAAAACCCAAGGATCTCTCGTGCCTAATGAAGGTACATTAGTCCTTTTAAGATTGTGCTTGTGTCCCAACTCCTAGACCTATGCCACGCTGGGCTAATGGAAGATTCCATTAAACTCAATGCATTGGTTCCTTAATTAAGTTCTTTTATAAACCAATTATTACCTCATGCAATAAACGCTCCTCTTTACACGTCCGTCCACTCGGCCCGTGCAGATACGTTCTTAAAACAAGTGTTAGTTTCACAAAACACGCACAAGTTACGAGTAATCTTAAGACAGGGACTTCCCGTGCTCTATTCTTAAGAACTACCTCTTATTTCTTAAGGTCTTAAGGCGACATTTACACTCATGCTCGTCTTCCTTAAGATTTTACACTCAGCTGTAAGAAAACTGACTACCACTGGATTGTCCTATCTCTATAGACTCTAAATACTTAAGGACGCTCCTTAAAGGTATTAATTCCTTAAGAAATCCTCTCTTGAAGATTCACACTTTGTCTTAAGAATACTGATTGTATCTGCTTCCGCTTAAGGAATGCTTAAAGACTTAAGATCTACCTCACTTAAAATGTCCAATTCCTTAAGACCGTAGCAATACATGCTAAACTCACGGTTTTATAAAGATTTATCTAATACGTACATTTTAGACTAAATCAGCACTTCCTGTCTTAAGACTCCAACTTAAGATTTCCCGTCCAACGGTTAAATAACATTCTAATTCTCATGATGACTCTCCATCATTTCCATGCATACCTCTAATTACTATCACATCAACTTAAAGGTATTTATGCATGGTTCATTCAATCACATTGTACAATTCAATGATACACTAATTCCACATATTTAATTATGATTTAATTATAAAGTACAATATGTCACATAATCAATTAACAATGATTAGAGTATTGCTCTAATCTATTATATGAAGTTCAAATGTATTGCATTTATGCATAGTACTTGACTCACTATCAAGACTTATTATAATGCAATCACACATAATTACAATCACAATTCAACACAACACAAGTAATTAACAATACTTGGTTAATAAAAAAGAGTCTTACAACCATAAGATCTCTCATACTAGCTCCCATTCACAAGCTAGGGCTCACTCCGTCTTCACTCGAGGTAATGGCCAAGAATGCTAAAAATTCAAGCTAGTCATTCTACTCAACATCCAAGAGGTACACCTCTTGGAAAGAGATTTTCCCTATTATTAACCAATAAGATTAATTCCACTAAATCTTCACATCTCTTCATATCCATTCATGAAAAGGTACACCCTACCCAAAGGGTGTGAGTTCAACCCTTTTCCCATTATTTCCTATTTCTTGGATATGAATAGGTATTTTCCACTTAATTAACTACTTAGTGTAGACTTAATCATTATTTTTTTCGTATATCTAAATTCTTCGTATATCATAAATTCTTCACATATCTACAACCCTTTTAACACTTAATTTTTGGAAAAAATCTATTTTTGTCATTTTGGCTCTACATAGCCCTCCTCTTAGCTTGGAGACGTCCTCGTCGACTTCAACGACCTTTGTCCTTGAACTTGATCTTTTGCACTCCATCTTCCTTTCTATAATTTTTCTTGTAGTCTCTTTAAGCTCCATATAGCATTTCTTCTTATTTGTCTTTCTCTTCTAAGAATTGTTGAACTTCTTTATTTTCTTTCCCTTGTTTTCATAAGTATGTCTCATACGTACTTAGCTTCAAGTTTCTCCAATATCTCAACTCTTTGAGTTAAGTCTTCCATAATAATTTTTTTTTTTCATTTTAGCTTTGAATTTTCCATCTTCATTTTTAATTTTTATTTCTTTTCAAATTTCTCTCCAATTTTATTTTTCTTTTATATCTTCTTCTATGCTTCATTTACAATCATTTTTTATTTTATTTTATTTATTTTTATTTCGTCCATCAAAATTTATTTTTTCAAGTTTAGAAAATTAGCACTCATTAGTCCTCACATCTCTTGATTAGTAGATTAGTAGTGCAACTAATTACTAATCCTAGATTACTAATTTTCTTTTCACACTTTTCTATTTCTATTTTTTCTAACTTATGTGAGCTATCCTATCATACAATTTAAGTAGTGTGTGTATTACTTCACCACTAATCGTGTTATCTATATCGCTCATATTGTTTTACTTTTATAGCCTCTTTGCTTTATCTCTCAATATTATCATATTCTCTCTTATTTTTCTCTTTCATGATATTCTCTCCTTAGAATTATCATGTTCTCTCTTATTTTTCCCTGCATCTATATGCCTATTTATTATTATTATTATTTTTTAATTTTTTTAATTTTTATTTGTATTTTTTATTTTTCACAACCTTATTATTTATTATTCTTTAGACACGTTTATTAACTTGAACATGTAAGGTACTATCCTAAGTCAAAAATATTATCTTTTTATCAAAGTTATCATCTCATGACTTAAGTTTAAAAGTTCTTGAATAAGTATCTAATTGTTCTTTTCCAACTTTTACTTAAATAACTTATCTGGTTTTAAGACCTAATTCTCTCTTTAAATATTTTTTCTTTAAAGCACTCGGATAGGCTTCTTATGACTTAACTTCTGGCATAACCGACACTGGTCTTAAGTACCTCTAGGTTTATTTAAGTTTCTCTGTCTTAAGCAATTTTATCTAAGGGCTAACCTTTTTGTTCTTTCTTAAGGCATAACCTATCACTGTGTTTTAAGAACTCTTGCCATCACTCCTCAAGAAACTTTAAAACCTAAGACTTAAAATTCTCTTAGACTTAAGCTTCTTAGGGTTTAAGACGCTCGTCCTTAAGACACTCAATTTACTTAAAAACATGTTTTTAAGGGAAGGTACTTCTAACCTTGGTGACTTACTTAACATCAAGTTCGCCTATTTTGTTCATCTTCTTGTTTAATGGAGAATTCTTTAAAACTCCATATGCAAAGCATTCATAAACAATTTCTTCGTCTTGCTAATTCTTGAGTCATCAAAGCTATCTTCTTAAAGGGAAGCAAATTCATCAGGGTCTTTGCTGGAATAAGCATTGCAAATAAGTTTACTGCAGTCATCAGTCTGTTGGCGACTTATCCCATATCGTTTGTTGAGGCTCCTTTAGTCAAGTATATATATGGTTACTGAAGTGTAGCTCTCGTAATTGGGCCTAGGTGGCCTGGTCATCTTGAGATGCAAGTAGTATACTGACGTGGCAGCCTCTCGGCGCTTGTGCCGGATATAACTTGACTCTTCTGACCCGCCCCACCTCGTCCGACCAGGTCCTTTAGTAACAGGTTGCTGTACTACAGCTTGGTTTTTTTTTTAATTTTTTTAAATTTTTTTTTAAATTTTTACTTTTTACTGTGCACAATATGTTGTTCATGAATCTTTATACAGGATTATTTTCAGCAATCTTTCATTTATCTCCATTGCATCATTTTGCTTGCATCTTAAGTATTCAGTTTGCAATAACGCTACTGTTAAGCTCAATTTGTGCCTCTTAGTGCGTGTCACATATCTCTCCAGCTTAAGGTTCCGCTACAGCACCTTCTATCTCTTTCCATAGTCTTGGAGGAGTATAGTTCATATGTTTTAAGAGACATATGCTCTTTTCTTAAATCTTTAGTTGGTGTTCAGTTGTTCTTCTTAGTTGCTTTACAGCCATTGTTGAAAACATACACGTGACTTTTAAACAACCTGTATGGTCTTAAGTTCAACTTTCTGTATTCATATACTGTTCACGTAATCCATTCACAGTTTGGAACGCTTAAGGCTACCACTCAGATATCCTTAACAGCCTCAATTCTACGTCCTTAACTGCATCCTCCATTTCAACAACAGATTGAAAACTGAATGCACAGCTACTATCCTGCTAAAAATTGAGAATCTTCACCTAATTCGGTACTCTACCCTCAAGACGAGGTCGCTTGTTCTTATAAGCATCCTTAAACTCGTACTCCTGTAGGATAGCCTGTATCTCCGCCTGCTCCACACAACGCTGCACATCTTCATCACTGGTGTATAAATAGGTATCATGGGACTTCTGAAAGTTTAACCATGATGACAGCTGCTCTTGTCGCTTGCTCGAATTCTCCAACGCGAATGCCGAACTCGCCCCATGGAGAAACTGCGTTATGACCATACACTCCAGAGCTCTCATACATCGGCTCGGGAGTTGCTGAAGTTTTACCTAGAGGTGAAACTCAGGCTTGGTCTCATCATACCTGTTAACGTTAACTACACACTTAAAGCGTACACACATATACAAGAGAATATTGGAGAAGACTACAGCACGGAAGCACACGGGATCAGTATGTTGCTTATGCAATTCAAAAAATGCACGATACGACTCACTACACTCCTGCGGTGAAGAAAAACGCCCTGGGATTTGAGGCCTGTTGATTGGCACAGTGTCGATCTTGCTCCACGGTGCCCACTTGTACCTCCTTGGTCCCTTTAGTGGACATTGGTGAAAACTTAAGGTCACCGCAGTAGGTGTTGTCGTAGGCCACTTATCAGATATCCGATTGTATAGCCAATCCTACGGTTGCCAAACCTGGGGCGATAAACCGAAGTCTTCGAGTAGCCACTTGATCGCTTGCCATGAGGGGAATGGAATCTCCTCCTCTAGATTGTTGAAGAGGTTGTCATATTCTCCCAAGAAGCGCTGCTTGTTAAGAGAACCCGTGATTGGGAGCGCCGCGCCTCCCCAAATAGGATGTTGATAATCCGAAGGTGGGGCACTAAACGTGGCCATATTCGAAAACTGATATACCTCTATAATCTTGTGTTTCACGCCCTCGAGTGCTCTCTTAAGCCGATATTGTGTGCGAACCTTAGTGTAAAGGTACTATTCCATATTGATCTCACCTCGCTGGGCTAGGTCCTCCCTCTCCTGTACCTGAGTCATACACTCCATAAATCCAGCTTCGTCCTGCGTTTGGCGCGCCAATCTCTCTAACAGCTTCTTCCAATCGCTTAAGAACACGGGAGTGGGTATGATACTTTTCACATCTGTTTCGGGTACTACTGCTATCCTCCTTGCAGCGTCTGGGTGGTCGTATTGCCTTCTCTTCTGCAGTTGTCCCTTGAGATGCCAGTAATACATAAAAATCCTAGCACCTAGATCACCAATCGGTACAAAGAGTTGCTTGGTATCCTCCAATCGCAAGTCCTGTCTCGCAATCATTTCGCAGAGTAAATTCTGCATATTGGAGAAGGCTCCAGCTGCAGTCCATAAGCGCTAGAACTCCTTACTACTCAGCTTCTCCTCTCCGCTTAAAACCATCATAGTACGGCAGATATTCTTCTGTATCTCATACGCTCTAAAGAGTGAAAACGGAGGTGGACTATACAAGTCTTGGTGCCACAAGCCCTACTGCAACCTGCTCTTGATAGTTTTGTCGGACGCCGCTTGAACTGTCAGTTGAGCATTCGTTGCAACCAGGTCCATATTCTTCCGCGCTAACTCTGTTTCTTGGGAGGAACCAGGAGTACTTGTCAAGGAACTCACCTTAGTCTGTGACTCCTCTTGATGGTGTACACTTAGTTTCCTTAATTCCTCCTCCTGGTGGCATCGCAGCTTTGTCAACTCGTCCGCATGTTGCTCCTTCACTGCTCTCAACTCGTCTTCATGCTGCCTCTTTGCTGCTATCAATTCGTCGAGATATTTATCCTTCGAAATAAGCAGCTCATCTGCTTGGTGCTCCTGTGCCTCTTCCTCTTCTACTCGGCGATTCGCTGCACGTCTCTCACTCTCTTCATATTGTTGCTTCCAGCGAGCAACATCATCCTTGACCTGTTCAAGATTCTCCTTCAGAGTTGCTTGATCTCTATCTCGAGTCTCATGGCTCTTCACGGTTACTCCTTTTTCCTTTTCAAATTCAACAATTAAGCGTTGACATTCCATCTGTAGAAGGTTCATCTCCCTTTCATCATCCTCACACCTCTGTTCCTTCCCTACAGCTTCTTCAACCTTTTCCTTCAATTGGTTGATCTCCTCGGTAGCCTCATGCAGTTGACCTCGCAACTCACTGCGCTCACGCTCCAACAGTTCTTTAGCCCTTTCTGTCGTTAGCAGCATGGCTTCCATGCTGTTCTTCTCCCGTTGAAAGCGTTTTTCCACTTCATCCTTCGCCTCCAGGATTCCTTTTTTGGTCTCCTCGGCTTGAGCCAGCAAATCTGTCTTGATCTCTATCAGCAACAGCTCCAATTCCTTCTTTGACAGCTCCGATAACTTGGCTCTTTGGGCCTCAGCTTCTGCGTCTACCTTGCTTATTGCAAAAGTTGGAGCTGGCCTAACACCTCTCCTTGAGCTAATATCCAAGTTGCCTCCAGTGGCCAAAGCGTACTTCTTCTTTGTTCGTTGGGTCTCCTCTATCACTACCTTCCCCCTATTCCCTACTGAAGTTGCAGGCTCTGCTCCTTTCGCTAAAGCTTTCTCAGGTGACCGACCTGTTGAGGTCTCGGCGGCTAATTCTGGTGAGTGCTCCTCTTCTTGATCAAACAACAATTTCCTCATCTTCTTCTTCTTGACTACCGTGAGCACTCTCTCGTCCTCATCTGGCGTGTCTTCTAAGGATTGGTGAATCGATGGACAGAACGCCGATATATAAGTGGTAGAGTGGAAGAAGAGGTGGTGTTGAGTGCCCTTGCTCCCCAATTCTTGTCGAATGTGCGAATACATGATCTCGCCCAGTTCATACGTTCTCCCTTCCAGCTTCTGTATGCCACTGCTATTCCACCTGCTGAGAGTACGTCCGCACCTTCTGGCGCCATCAACAACCTGAGGTTGACAAACTTCAACCACTCTCGGTAAGGAGTCTTCGCCATGTTGATGGAGAAGTTCTTCTCCGTGTTGATGTCGCTTGGCCAATCATAAATCTCACTCAGCTCCGACTTCGTAAGTGGAGACACCGTTAGTAGGGTTGGTCCATTGATAGGTAGTTTGGGGCAGTACTCCTGCACCATCGTCACGTCGAAGTGCACATTTGCCCATTTACTATGAACTCATCCAACGTACCTTTCTTGGACTCCAAAAAGAACTCCTTCACCTTCGTTAATACCACTTCAGGCCATCGCTGCTCCACAAACTCCAACAATCCTGCCTTCTCCAGGTTCTCACGGTTGTTGTTGACTATTCGCTTCGGCAACTCTATCAGCTTGGATGGCTCGATCTCTGGTTCCCGCTTGGTTTTCCTCTTCTGGGTCATCCTTCCTTCTTCTTCCAACACACGCCTGCTAATCGCCTCAATCTCTGCATGGGTCACCATTTTGTCGCTTCTGCAGGTTAACCTTTCAACTTCTCGCTAATTCTTTCGATTGTCTTAACCCTACTTACTTGCTCACACTCGGCAACCTCTTATACCCTACTACAAATCTCTCTCTATTTTTCCATATTCCTTCAACGGCTAATTACAAAGTCGTTACAACAGTTTTCGAGAGACGTTAGGGTTAACAGATTCTTTAAGTTTTTTCACTCTCATGACTTTCTTGTACTTTTTAGTGAGTTTCGAAAGCTCACTCTTCCAAGAAAAACAACTTATCTTAACCCTAATTTTCACAATCCTGCTCACAAGAGGAATTCTCACACTTCTCTTACAAAGTAATTTCAAAATTCTTACCTGCAGTTTGTAAGCCGTTCGTGCTTCTCGCTTCTGCTCCTGGTGACTCCGTTTCTTCAAACCCTCACTCTCAAATGACTTAACTCAATTGCTCCACAACTGCCCTAACACTCTAAATTTCAATTCTCTCGTCAAAACTAGCTATGGCTACCTTTCTTCTTAAGACTTCATGTTCTAGCTTTGAGGAGTAGTCTTAAGCGGTTCCCCGCCTTAAAACACGTTTTAAGACATTTTCGTCTTAAACCATGTTTTAAGCAATCTCAGGCTTAAGACACGTTCTAAGCGATTTCTGCCTTAAAACTATTTCTCATCAGTTTCCGTCTTGAGACAACCCTTCAACTGTTTTCGTCTTAAGACCCATTTAAAGCGATTTCTCTTAGGACTTGTTTTAAGCAATTTCGTCTTAAGACCTCCACTCGCTCGGTTCTTTAAAACAACTGCTTAACTGTCAGTTTCTTAAGAGAGTTGTTACCTGTTCCCTTCTTAAGCCATACCAACACTCGGGTTTCTTAAGAAAGTCATTCATATTCCAGTTTGATAGTTTTAAGAAAACTTTAAAGTAATTTTTTTAAACTTTTTTTAAACAAACTTTTTTGAAGTTGTGTTTTGTTTTTTAGTTTTTAATTTTGACTCCTTTGCAACTTTTTGCAACATTTGTAAGTGCTTCCTTCGATAGTTTAGGGTCATTCCGGACCACTTACCACATTTGCTTAAATGGAGGTTGTGCCCCTTTCTTAAGACATAACTTGCCCGCAAGTTATATATTTCTTGAGTCTATATCCATTATAGCGTGTTGCATGAATGTTACCTGCAAAATCCATTAACTCCATAGATCCATTAGAGTAAGCTTTCAATATTTTATATGGTCCAAACCATCGCATTTTAAACTTCCCAGGAAACTTTTGAAATCGACTATCATAAAGTAAGACAAGATCATTTTCTTTCAATACTTTAGGTTGTAATTTACTATCATAATAAGATTTCCTTTGTTTTTGAATGGCTTCCATATTCATAAAAGCTTGACTCCTTATTTCATCAAGACGTTCTAAAGTATCCAATCGTTCACGAAGAGATGCTTGATCATCTAATCTTTCAGAAATAGCCACGCGTAGGGAAGGTAATGCTACTTCTATTGGGAGCATAGCTTCCAAACCATACACTAATTGGAAAGGGGTTGCTTTAGTGGTAGTTTTTATTGTACATCTATATGCCCATAATGCAATATTCAACTCATAATCCCAATTAGATGCATTGCCTTGTAATGTCTTAGTGATGATCTTGCAAAGAATACCATTAGACTTCTCAGTTTGTCCATTAGCTCTAGGGTGATTGGGTGACGACTTACGGTGCTTAATAAAATACTTTTGCAACATTTTCTCAATAGTATCATTGATGAAATGAGTCCCTCTATCACTTACAATTTCTTTTGGACACCCAAACCTAGTGATGATATGTTCATAAATGAATTTTGCAACAGTGTCTGCATCATCATTTCTAGTGGCAAGGGCCTCTACCCACTTAGTCACATATTCTGTTGCAACCAAGATATAGCATTTTTGACCCTCACGACTAGGTGGTTTAATGGGGCCTACAAAGTCAATTCCCCATTTTTCAAAAGGAATTTGTGCTAAAATTGGTGTTAATGGCATAGCCTTAGTAGCTGTCGGTTTACCGACTCGCTGACAAGGATCACATTTTTTAACATAATTAGTGGCATCGGCAAAAAGTGTGGGCCACCAATATCTGCTCGCAATGCTTTTTGAGCGGTAGCCCAACCCGCAAAATGCCCTCCACAGACATCATCATGACATCCTATTAAAATCATTGATACTTCACTAGGATTTACACATCGTCGAAGTACATCATCTTTACCTCGCTTATAGAGAACACCACTGATCATAGTGTATGGTAAAGATTGATGGAATAGTTTAAGTTTATCTTTGCTAGTGTATTCAATAGGAAAAGTAGCCTTAGTTAAATAGTAGATGATGTTGGCATATTCTTTTGGAATTACATCAAGTACCTCCACACCCTCTTTAACAGAAAAGATGTGTGCATTTGGAAAGTTATCATCTATGGACTGTGGGTTTATAGTCTCACTAAGTCGTGATAAAAAATCTGCATTTTGATGTATTTTCCCTGGTCTGACATTAATGGTAAAATCAAATTCTTGTAATAACAAAACCCACCTTGCAATTCGACCACTTAATTGAGGCTTGTTGATCATATACTTTAAGGCATTATGATCAATATGGAAAGTAAATTTGTAACCCAATAAATATTGTCTATATTTTTGAATGGAGAAGATCATGCCAAGACCTTCTCGTTCAGTTACAGAATAATTCCTTTCTGGGGCACTCAACTGTCGACTTGCAAAGTAAATTGGTCTATCATGACCTTTAGAATTTTTCTGACTTAAGACACTTCCAATTGCCATATTGGAAGCATCAACATACACTTCAAAAGGTTTTGTCCAATCCGGGGGAATTAGGACAGGTGCTTTACTAAGGTGGCGTTTTAACTTGTTAAAAGCTTTAGTACAATCATCTGTCCATACCCCTGGAAGTAAAGTTTGTTTTGTTAAGACATTTAAAGGTGCTGCTATAAAGGCAAACTTATAAATAAATCTTCTATAATAACCTGTTGCACCAAGAAAGCCTTTTAGTCCTGTTAGATGTTTAGGTATTTCCATTTGAAGAATAATGTCTACTTTGTCTAGGTCTACCGATATTCCTTCTTTTGAAACAACATGACCTAATAATTTACCACATACAGTGGCAAACTCAGACTTAGCAGCATTTATGGAAATCCCATATTCTCTACATTGATCAAAACATTTCTTTAAATTTTGTGCATGATCTTTCTTAGAACCAAACACACAAAAATCATCTAAAAATATCTCCATAAATTTTCTAAGATATTTTGTGAAGGCTTGAGTCATAACTCTTTGGAATATTGCCGGAGCATTGCACAATCCAAATGGCATGACATTATATGCAAAAGTCCCCTAGTCCGTAGTGAAAGTGGTCAATGGTTTATCTTCTGGGGCAATTTGAACTTGATTATAACCCGAGAATCCATCAAGGAAAGAATAACACTCATGACCCGCTACACCATCTAGGACTGCATCAGAAAATGGTAAAAGAAAGAAATCTTTCTGAGTGGCTTTGTTCAACTGTCAAAAATCCTGACAAATACGGATCTTACCATTCTTTTTAGGTACTATGACAATAGGTGACACCCACTCGCTAAATGGCACGGGATAAATGAAATTACACTCCAGTAATTTATCAATTTCCTCTTTAACCATTAGAGAATACTTTGGGTTCATCCTATATTGCCTTTGTCTAACAGGTTTAGCATCCGCCTCTAGGATAATTCGATGTTGACAAACATCAGGAGGTATGCCTTTCAAGTCTTTATAAGTCCAAGCAAAGGCATCCTTTTCCTTCTTAAAGAATTCCAACCATTCTTCATATTCTTTAGAACTTAATTCATCATATATTTTAATAGGCTTAGGATCTTCCGTAGTGCCTAAATTTATTTCTATAGTATTTTTTACTAAAGGACAATCACTAGGGATTTTTTTATCACCTAACAACTGATCCGAGTCTGACACATAAGGAATTTCCTTATTTGACTCTCCCTCAGTAGTAATATTAAAAATAGGAGCATTTTGCCATGCTTCAATAGCTGCATCCGACTCATCCACTTGACTGAAGGGACAAAATACTCCCCAGGACCTAAGCCTTTAAACGTAGGCATGTCCTGGACAACATTAGTATCTTCAGGCTCAAATTCTGAGTTTGGATCAGTAGTCCAATCTGAAGCATCATCCTGGGTCTCACCATGATAGTTTGCAGGAAACATGGGAAGAATAATTTTACTTTTGCCCTTCCCAGTTGTCAAAGTTCTCTTACCCCAATCATCCTTAGCTTTAGCTACTGATAACCAAGGTATGCCAAGGAGAATAGGATATGTGGAAATAGATTCACTCACCTTAAAGACAATATAGTCAATTTTATAATCAATTCCACCAATTATTGTATTTAATTGTATCAATTTTCCCAAAGGATTAACTCTACTTTGATCGGCCATTCGTAGAATAATAGGAGTAGGCGCTATATTAGTTATGCCTAATTCTTCCATAGTATCAACATTCATAAGGTTGACACTACTCCCACTATCAATTTGGACTCCATCAAATAAAGTTCCATCTATAATTACATCGACTGTAGGTGCACCTGGATCTAGAGAGATATCATGAACGTTCACAATTTCGGGTTGAGATTTACTTGTATCCTTATTTATTTTTTGTTTAGTTTCTTTAACATTGCCCTCCTCTTGTATTTTTGCTCTCTTTTTAATTAGAGAAGATGTTAACTCATTTTTACAATAAGGTGACAATGCAAGTAATTGTCTCAAAGAAATTTGAGGTTGTATTCTATCTAAATCGGTGAGAATATCATATGGATGCATACCCACTGCTAGTCTTATAATTCTATTATGTTTTCTCTTTTTTAAAGACATAGATGATTTTTTCATTATCTTTTTTGAAGGCTTATAAAAAGTAGGTTGTTCCAATGGTTTCATGGAAGTACTTATTTTTTCCACATTTGGAATTATAGGTATCACTTTCTCTGGTAAAGTAGGTGTTATAGGTACTTGAGTAGGATTTTTCCGAGAATCACTACTTATCATCTCTATTATTTGTGGTGATGGTTTAAGAATTTCTGGTCTTTTTAGTATAGCTGGCATATCTCTAGCAAGCACAGGATTAAGTTTTACTTTGCTATAATCACTTTCTGAACTACTGAAAGGTTCTTTTTTAAGGGCCTTCTTGGCTTGTGATCTCCTGATAAAAACATCTTCAGGTGTATCAATTGCCATATAATTAACATTTCTAGTATTAGAAGAGTCTACTTCTTGAATTTGAACTTGTTTCCTATCATTAGGAAACTCAGTAATTATGGCTGTGCAAAAGGTAGAAACATGCCCCGTTTGCCCACATCTTCCACACAAGGGATTAAACCAACTTGTTGGCGTGCATTTGTGCCTTCCCTAGAATAATGACCTGGCTCTCCACATCTATAACATACTACTTCTTTGTTTCTATCTTGATTAGGTCCTCTCCGAACTTGGTGTTGACTATAACCATTATTTCCTCTCAGATGGTTATTATTGTTTCCTCGTCTGATAAAAGGTTGTTTGGATGTAATTCTATAAGGTTGTTTCTGGTCATTATTTAGAGAAGGTTGCTCTTGTACTAAGGCCTTAACTTCCTTGATATTTCTACAAGTAGTTATATCATGGCCCTTTGCACCGCAATAAGCACATTTAAGCTTAGGTATTCCTCCTATAGGATATCTACACTCGATGGCCAAGTGTCCATGTCCCTTACAATTACTACACCAAATATTAGTTCGTTGATTAGTAGCCTTAGGTCTTTTATTTCTTCCTTCATTAACTTGGACTGACAATTCCCTAAATTGTTTTTGTAAGGCTTGTAGCTCATTTTCCTCACGACTTGGAGGCATCAACGCAAATTGTTGCTCTTTAGGATGAGGTGCTTCTTGTATAGTTAATTGAGGTTGATTAGATATTGCCCGAGGATAATAATCTCTTCCACTATTATCCATTCCATTATAAGTAGTTACAGGCAAAAGATATGGATCCTGATATGGAGTCCTTTTTGTCTGTAACAACATATTAGATCGATGTTTAGCAGCTTCCCAATTTCTAGCAGCTTCATATGTTGCATTTAAATTTGCCGGATTGGAAAGTTTAACTTGGTATATACACATGGGATCTAATAAGCCTCTAGTGAAGGTATTAGTGATCCATGCTTCTGGCATATTATGATCTCGCCATCTATTCAATAAGTTTCTAAGCCGAGTATAATATCTGGCTATAGTTTCTGTGGAATACATTTGAAAACTTTGCAACTGATCTTGCAAAGTATTATGATAAGACTCGAGTCTAAACCTGGTCAAAAATGCTTCTTTAAAGCATCCCAGTTTATTGGTTGAGGATCTAATGCCGCATACCACCTCTGAGCTTCCTCTAGTAAATTACAAGGAAAACTAGTGATGTACTTATCAATTGCTAAATTATTAGCTATTGCTACTACTTGAAATCTTTCCAAGTAGGAATCTGGATCTTCTCCCAAATCATCATAAAATATGGGAAATGGAGCTATATTAAGCATCCTATGATGCGCCATAGCAACGGGATTAACCCAAGGGTTGTCAGGAGTAGAAGGGGTTGAAGGTGGTGAGGATAGTGAGGACCTACTAGAGGTAGAATTAGTAGAAGAAGAGTCAAAAGGAGAAGCCCTCCCAGAAGTAGGTGAGGACTGTCCAGCTGGACTTTCTTCTCTTACTGGTGGTTCTGAGTGCTCTTCTTCTTTACTTTCACTATTAAATAAACTTTCACCTTCTTTAGGCTCACTTTGCTCACCTACATCTAACTTTTCCTCTTGAATAGGATTATACTTAAATTCCTCTCCTTCCACACTAGATTGGTCAATCTCTTCTTGTATGTCAAAGTTTAAAGTAGTAGGTCTAAGAATTTGGCTAAAGGCCTCGAATAATTCCTTACGAAACTTATGTTTCTCTTCTTCATTTTCTAATGATCTGTCATTCAGAAAATGGTCAATAGATTCTTTTGCTTCACTGTGAGTAAATATTGGTGTTTCCAATTTTGACTCAAATTTTTGGGCAAAAGGACTTGGATAGGGAGTTTCAAAGTTTGTTTGGTTTGAGGAGTTACCTACTTCATAGGTATGATTTATTGTTAAAGAATGTGGTATTGGGGTTCTAAACAATTACTCTAATTCATCAAGTTGTTGATCATGAATGTTAGGTTTTTCATCCACTTCTCCCTCTTTTGGGGATTCTTCCTTTTCTAAGGAAGTAGACCAAGCTTTCTCGCTTTGGGTCTCCCAATCTTCCTCTTTTGGACTACTAGAACAACAAGAGTGAGTGGTGTATTTTTTATCTTTTCTATTTCCTACATATTCCTTTCTATGATTCTTTAATGCTGCGAATGCTAACTCTTCTGGGGTAAATTGTGGTGTTTTTGTGTCTGATTGAGGAGAATTTGGAGGATCGGGTAGTGTTTTATATGTTTTCTCCCTTTTTGTTTGTCTCAATGCCTTTCCTAAGGCTATTTCTATTTCTTCATCTAGTTTGAAGGGAGAAGGAGTTGTAACAGTGTTAAAGGTAGGATTATGTACTCCTAACACTATGGTTGGTTGTATCCTCTCTACCCTTTTCTTATAACGTTGAGCTCTCTCAACTTTTTGTTTTTCTCTTTTCTCTTTGTCTTTTCCAGACATTAGTAATCCTTATAGGTTTTTTATTTTTATCCTTATTCTGAACTTAATTTTTAAATTTTTAATTTAAACAAAGATAAATTGCTTCCTCTGTAAGCTTCATTCCCTCAACTTCCCATGTAATGTTTCGTGGATATTTATACATAGTTAACAAGGCTCCCATTTCATTTTCTCCCAACCATTCACTAGCTATACCTATTAAAAGGTCTATCTCATTTTCGGCTATTTTCAAATATTCCCCATCATAAGGACTTATACGGTGATACGCACAAATTATAGTGATTAATCTCCTAATTATTTTCCCACCATTAACTGGGGTACATAAAGGATCACTCTCTCGGTTCATTTTGTCATTGGGGGTACTTGTTTGGTTTTGTTCATGAAATTGTAAAGAATTTTAACTTGAACAAAGGTGGAGAGCTTCCATAGATAGGTTTAATTCATTTTCTTTATTTATGGGATAACCCAAATATGCCAACAATTCCCCTATCTCAAGTTCACTCAACCACTCTTTTGCCTGTTTAACTAATCCATCTATGTCAGTTTCTACTATATCCGAATATTTCCTATCCTGGCTAATAAAAGTTTCATAATAAGCTATCCTTGCATACAAGAATTTAAGTGATTTATTTCTTTCACTTTTAGAATTTAGGCGTTCAATTTTTCTCATTTGCTCCATTCAGGTAATAATAGTGACGCCAATCAGTCAGGGTAAATGGTTCTATCTTAAATTCTCGTGACAACGGTTCTATTATTAATTCTTTTGGATAATTGAATTTTTGTAAGAAAGTATTGATGATTTTTTTCTATTAATGGAATGTTGGTTGTTTTCTTTAATACGTTCTATTTCTATCCCCAAAAGTCTAAACAATTTATCCTCATTGTATTGAATTTTAGAATAAATTATTAATAATCTTTTCAACCTTGTCCATTGTTCCTTAAAAGTCTCATTTGAGGAGCTCATTTTTCAAATACATAATAAATCAAAGGCTACACTCACGGGAACTTCTGGATCTTTAGATAAGAAGTCAGGAAAGAATACTTTGCTCTCAAAGTTTTGTTTACTATAAGCAAAGATATAAGTGTCCTGATTAAACTTGTATCCGTTCCAAGCCCCTATACCTCTAGAAATTAATGGTTGTGTTTGAAGTTTTATCCTACCATATTGGGCAAAAAGGTAGTGTAATTGATATTTTAAGTATAAAGTCTTTTTCTTGACAATCACTTCGTTAAAACCTTCACCACTATTCCACACTTTGTTTAAAATTAATTGTTTAATTTCTAAGGGTAGTTGTTCAAATTTTTCATTAAATGATTGATCAATTTTTAGGTGAGCCCCATAAAATTGAAATCCTTGTCCGTAATACGCACCTCTATAGACACGATAAAGGGCGCTAAATAAATATGGACCACTAAAGAAGTCACTCAAAGTTTCTTCAGAGACCTCCCATGGAAAAGTAGACATGTTGTAACATGTCTTCACTCTTTACTAAAAGTTTTTTTAATTTTTTTTTTAAAATGCTTGATAATTTTTATAAAAAATATTAAATATTTTTTTCAATAATTCCAAACTTTATAAATTCACACCAACTAAATGCCATGATAGTTTACTTAAGTAATTGACTTAAGTTTGACAGCTTTCCAAAATTAAAAAATACTTAAAAACTTGACGGTACCATCCCAAGCATGGTCGCCAAAAATATGTAACGCTGAAATTTACCACTTCAAGAAAACACCCAAGCTTACACACTTACACACAAACGTCATTAGGATTCGCTCTAGGGGATGATCATACGCCTAGTTTTAAGTAATATGACTCTAAATGTTTGGTTAAGTTGTCTTTTAATTGAATATTTAAGGTTTAAGTGTCATTTTTAAGGGGAGCAGGGTTGTTAGCATCACTCTTATGGGGTACATATATATAAAGTTAAAACCCAAGGATCTCTCGTGCCTAATGAAGGTACATTAGTCCTTTTAAGATTGTGCTTGTGTCCCAACTCCTAGACCTATGCCACGCTGGGCTAATGGAAGATTCCATTAAACTCAATGCATTGGTTCCTTAATTAAGTTCTTTTATAAACCAATTATTACCTCATGCAATAAACGCTCCTCTTTACACGTCCGTCCACTCGGTCCGTGCAGATACGTTCTTAAAACAAGTGTTAGTTTCACAAAACACGCACAAGTTACGAGTAATCTTAAGACAGGGACTTCCCGTGCTCTATTCTTAAGAACTACCTCTTATTTCTTAAGGTCTTAAGGCGACATTTACACTCATGCTCGTCTTCCTTAAGATTTTACACTCAGCTGTAAGAAAACTGACTACCACTGGATTGTCCTATCTCTATAGACTCTAAATACTTAAGGACGCTCCTTAAAGGTATTAATTCCTTAAGAAATCCTCTCTTGAAGATTCACACTTTGTCTTAAGAATACTGATTGTATCTGCTTCCGCTTAAGGAATGCTTAAAGACTTAAGATCTACCTCACTTAAAATGTCCAATTCCTTAAGACCGTAGCAATACATGCTAAACTCACGGTTTTACAAAGATTTATCTAATACGTACATTTTAGACTAAATCAGCACTTCCTGTCTTAAGACTCCAACTTAAGATTTCCCGTCCAACGGTTAAATAACATTCTAATTCTCATGATGACTCTCCATCATTTCCATGCATACCTCTAATTACTATCACATCAACTTAAAGGTATTTATGCATGGTTCATTCAATCACATTGTACAATTCAATGATACACTAATTCCACATATTTAATTATGATTTAATTATAAAGTACAATATGTCACATAATCAATTAACAATGATTAGAGTATTGCTCTAATCTATTATATGAAGTTCAAATGTATTGCATTTATGCATAGTACTTGACTCACTATCAAGACTTATTATAATGCAATCACACATAATTACAATCACAATTCAACACAACACAAGTAATTAACAATACTTGGTTAATAAAAAAGAGTCTTACAACCATAAGATCTCTCATACTAGCTCCCATTCACAAGCTAGGGCTCACTCCGTCTTCACTCGAGGTAATGGCCAAGAATGCTAAAAATTCAAGCTAGTCATTCTACTCAACATCCAAGAGGTACACCTCTTGGAAAGAGATTTTCCCTATTATTAACCAATAAGATTAATTCCACTAAATCTTCACATCTCTTCATATCCATTCATGAAAAGGTACACCCTACCCAAAGGGTGTGAGTTCAACCCTTTTCCCATTATTTCCTATTTCTTGGATATGAATAGGTATTTTCCACTTAATTAACTACTTAGTGTAGACTTAATCATTATTTTTTTCGTATATCTAAATTCTTCGTATATCATAAATTCTTCACATATCTACAACCCTTGTAGACTTAATCATTATTTTTTTCGTATATCTAAATTCTTCGTATATCATAAATTCTTCACATATCTACAACCCTTTTTACACTTAATTTTCGAAAAAAATCTATTTTTGTCATTTTGCCCTTTGCCTTCTTCGACGTGGCCGGTGAAAGGTCTTCCGGGTCGATGGTACGCGTTGGTGTCGGGGTCCTGTCCGGCCCAGGTGCGGCGGGGTCTTCCGGGGGATCCACGCAGACATTGTCCACCAACATCTTCATCTGGTCCCAAGTCCGTCCCATCTTCTCCGCTTGGAGAAACCGAATGATGTTGGCCCTGGTGACCTTCTCCTTTTTCTCTACCAGTTCGGTGAAGAGCCGGCTCCGGTTGACCACATCGACCGGAAGTTGCAATGCCGCCCGAACCTCTGTTAGGGCCGCTGCGGAAGCAAGGGCTTTAGCCTCGGCTTCCTTCTGGGCCGTCACCGCCAGGGTTGCTTCGGCAAGGTAACGCTTCATTTTCCTCTCCATCTCCGTACTGGCCTTATACATGGAGGCGAGCTGGGTATGAAGCGCTTTCGCATTCGTCTCCCGGCTCCGGAGCTCCTCCACCTTGGTGATGGCGTCCTCCAGCCGGTCGACGCCCAGACTCCGGAACATCTGTTCCACGCTGGTGGTGATGATGTAGTTGGTCTCCTTAAGGAGACCAACTCTCCAACCAATGTCCCGGGTGAGCTCATCCATCAGCCGGAGCTGACCTTTGGAATCGCCCTTGTCGACCTTTCTCTTTTTCCGATTGGTCCCCTTCGACGGTCCGGACTCGTCTTCCCCGGATGATGCCAAGGAGCTGCGTACTTCCGGACTACCTCCCTCGGGCTCCTTCCCCCGAGGTCTTTTAGGAGCCTTCCGGCCCTCCGGAGTTCCCGTCGTTGCGGCTTCCGGCACCGCCCCCTTCTCTCCGGATTCCTCCTCCTCTGATTCATCTCCTGCATACTTCTGGAAGTTAAGCACTTCGTCGTAGTCCCGGACTTCCGTCGAAGTGAGTTGCTGGTGGTGCGCATAGAGATGCACCACGTACGAGGCCAGCGGCGTTGCCGATCTCTTCACCTTCTAGAGATTGGCGACCAACCGGTTGATCAGGTCGGTCATCAACGTTCCCCAGTCGACGATGATCTTTCCCCGGAGTGCTCCGAGGAAAGTGCAGGCCCACTTCGCCACCACCGGTTTCGGCTTTTCCGGATGGAGTATAGGGTTTAAAAACCCTAGCACGAGTATGGCATCCTGGTGCCGGAGGTCTTGGAGGTTATAGCCATCCTTTGGGTCTGTTGGCCCTCTGAACTCCTCCGTCAAGAACTGGTCCTGCCGTTCCACCACCTTGGTACGGCCAGCCCGGAAATCGTAGGCCTGAGTCCACTCCGGAACTCCCCAGATTTCCGGATGGGCTCTCATTATCCCCTTGTATTTCTTGTCCAGCGTCCCAACAAGCTCCCGAATGTAGACATCTTCTCGGATTCCCCACGGAACCTCAAGCAAACCTTCACAGCCCATATACTTCAGGCCGTTCCGCAGCATATCTAGTTCCTCCAGATCTTCTGGAATTTCCGGTAGAACGCGGGTTAAGGGGGGCAGGGCAGTCTTCGGCTCCTCTTCTCTCCGGCCGCGCCCGTCTCTGTCCGTTCTCTTCTTCTTGGCCATCGGTACAGACTTCATGGGGTCAGACTATCACCTCACTATCCCTCAACGTTGTCCCTGCACGCACCGTCCTCACCAAAGCACTCCCTAACGGACACACGTCCGTTCTAACCGTCTAGTCTTCAAACCCTAACGGCCAGAGGTTAGAAAATCGTGAGCGATAGCGTGAAAGAGGGAGAGGAAGAAAGCTTGAATACGAAACCCTGCACGCGAAGAAGGAATGGAGAAGAAAGAGTTTCCCCCCCCCGAACCCTATCCTTAAGTAGTCCAGCCGTTAGTACGGAGTCATGATGACAGTTGATGGCGACGGTTCCGGCTGACGGTTCCGGATAACTGCCTGCCTCAGAATTCCGGTAACTGCTCCGGTTCCGATTGTAACAGCTGTTGGCTTAGTTAGGGTTCGCAACCTGGTCCTTCCATCATTATTCTTTCCTGATGACTATAGGATGTATCCTAGCGGAAACTATCATACTACTTACCTAATTTTTTTTTGTTTTAACCGGATTTTAAGGTTTACTTCCGACACCATGTGGGAACGGAGTCCCACAATGTGCTCCTCGGCAAGCTCTTGGTGGTGGTATTCTTGCCCACAAATACTTAGAAGTGGAAGCGGATGGACAGCGGACGGGAGCGGATGGGAATGGATGGGGAGCGGACTGGGTTGCATACTTGAAAGCGGATTCAGCGCGGATGGGCAGCAGATGGGCAGCAGATGGGTACGGATGGGAGGTGGATGGGGAAGCGAACGGGGCACGGATGCGCGCGGATGGTTGCAGATGGGCCGCGAACGGGGGACAGATGGAGGGCGGATGAGGGGAACTAGGAAGCGGACAAGGCGCGGATGGGGAGCGGACTGGGAGATGCGGACGAGACACAGATGGGCAGCGGACGGGAGCGGGTGTAAAGCGGGTGGGCAGCGGATGGGCAGCGAACGGCGCGGATGGGGCGCGGATGGGGAGCGGGTGGGGAGCGGATGGGCAGCGAACGGGCACGGATGGGAAGCGGACGGGGAGCGGATGGGGAGGAGATGGGGAGCGGGTGGGTGGCGGATGGGGCGCGTACAGTTTGGGACGGGCCGAGGATGGGCCGAATGGACCGGTGCGGACATGTCGCGGATGGTGGGCCGCGGCTACGGTATAAAAAGGAGGGTGAAGTAAAACTAGGTTACTCTTTCTAACTTTCTCGGGCGCTCTGACGCACTTGCCTCCTTGTTGACGGCGGGTGTGCGGGGTTTCCACGTGGGAAAGTGGTCCTTTTGAGGACATTGATTCCCTCAAGGGGGAATTTGTCCTCAAAGGCAACAGAACAGGTACCGAAGACGTCAGAGATCTATTGAAGGCCAATTTTTTCTAAACATTTGTATGCACTCCTACGCAGCACTATTTTGAAGTGCATGCTTGGGGTTATTTTAGCACTATTTTGAAGTGCAGTTAGTTTTAGGGTGTTTATGGGAGTTTAGTTACAGCTAAGATTTTCATATTAGAATAGTTAGTTTACCGGCTTAGTCAATCAGTGTAGGATAGCCACTAGAAGCATTTCGTGGTGGTGGTGATTTTAGAGGAAAAAAATGGCAATGCAAGGCGGTGGTGGAGATGATGTGGGCCAGAGGAGACCAAATGCTCCAAGCCCGGAAGCTGGTTCTTCAAAGAAACCGAAGAAAGGAGTGCCTTTGGAGATGGATATTTTTAGAAACACCGAACTATTGGCGTATGATGGATGAAAAGATGTGCCAGAGCCATGGACATGTCAGCAGGCCTTCAACCTTGTTGGTTTTGCGCATCTCTATCGGTGGTACCCGGAGGAATCTCACAAAGAGCATTGCCGCAACAGACAACTGTCGTGGAATGCCATTACCGACGTGGATTCGAAGTGGAGGTTCTTAGAGATTTTACGAGCCATCTCTCACCGAAAACGTTGGCCCAAAAATAGCATTCCGAGGAGGATAGAAGCCATGGTGTATGTGGAGTGTGTGTTGCACAAGGGGGTTGATTGGTCAACAATTCACCAACCGATAACAGCGGGTGGCAATGTTGGGAAGTTTCTTGGCCGGCTACTTTCCGCGAAGCAACCCATCATTGACATTCCGAGGAACCCGGTGTCCTGATGGATATTCTTCCATCATGTACATACAAGTATTAGTCTTTATATGTGTGGATTTTAATAAGTAAGGAGTTGGGGTAAAAGGGGTTGGTCGTGGTAAGAACCACGGTTTGAGGATTTGGGCAAGTGTTAGCATATAGGTGCTGCACCGCTCTTGTCACTACTCAGGGGGGTAGGTAGCGGGTTGACTGGTATTTTTCCTGCCTCACTAGCGAGCCAAGCCGTGGGCCGCCGAACAGCTCGACAGGCTCGATCGGGTTCAAACCCGGACCGGCGGCAGCCACTGACCTCGACATTTCCAGCCAACCAAGTCCACGACTTGGCGATCAGGTTGTGCGAATCAACACCTTTATACGTTCGTACCATCAGCTATCTTACGATAAGTTTTATTTTTTATTTTTATTTAGTTATTTTTTTTATTTTACTTATCTTGTTGGTTGGAAGGTCTAAGTTTTTAGTCTTCCAATAAATAAAAGACTAGGGGATTTTATGTGGTTGAAAGTGGAAAGGATAAGAAAGTAATAAAGTACCTTGTGGGGTACTTTGGGTAGGGTGACATGGGCTGGAGTGCCCACGTCCACTTGAGGTGGAAAAGTTGGAAAAGAGATTCCTTAGTGAGTGTGTGTGTGTGCGAGTGAGAGAACAAGGGTTTGGAGCAGAACTTTGACTGTGTGTAACTCCTTGAGCTTGAATGCTATGGAATTGAAAATTTGTGATCTTGTTCAAGAGCTTTCCATACTCGTTTTAAATTTTGAATTCGAAGTTGTATAGAAAACGTTATTGAGGTTATAATTCTGTGAAAACCTGAGGCCATCCATTGAGGGGCAGAGGTTTCGAGGAGCCACAACTTTTTCTGTAGTTCTCAATTTGATTTGAGATTTTGAGGGACTGTGCATCTCTATCTTAGTTTTCTAGAAAGGTATTACAATTGAGATTTGGAGTTGTGAGCAAGAAGTTATAGAGATCTGAATGAATAGGGGTAGGCATAACTTTGATTGTCCATAATTTTTGGACAGTAGTTTAGAATTGTTTGAGAATTGGAAGGTGCGTGAACAATGGTCATAGCTCTTCAAAAAGTTATTACAATTGAGATTTGGAGTTTTGAAAAAGAAGTTATGAGCGATTGAATATTTGGAGGGGCAGAACTTTGAACTCGTATATCTTTCGGACAGTAGTTTAGATTGACTTGAAATTTGGAGGAGTGTTAGTTGTCTGAATTAGCTTTCCATAGAGCTATTACACTTAGTATTTGAAGTTTTGAGTCATCTATGTCACTTGTTTGAAGGTTACAGCCTTGGTGAAACTTTTCCATTGTGTTTTTGAACACTTCTTTTGAGTTTCCTAGTGTTTTTGAACACTTGAAGACTTTGGAGTTGAAGGATGGAAGAATTGAAGACTTGAGGCTTGAAGAGAAGAGAAGATGGAGACAAGTGTGTTGTGGCTTGTGGTCTGATTTCTTTTTTTGTGATTCCAAGCCAGCTTTGGAGGCTAGTTGTATTTCAATTCTGTTCTTGTAAACTCTGTTGCGGCGAAGTGGGGCTAATTGCCCACACGGTCGTGTTTATGTCGTTCCCACCGGTGAGGCACGTTTGCTAGTCACCGTGGGTTTGAATTTTAGGAGCCAATCTTTCGGACGGTTTCAGCTTGTGGTCTGGCCGTCCCGTTTTACCCGTCCGAGGCCGTGGTTTCTTATCACCCACCTTTACCCTTAACCCTTTAGAACCACCACATGATAGGCCAACGGGGAGGAGTTTGAAGACTGAAGACTGAACACTTGAAGATTTAGAAGACCGGATAATTGAAGACCTGAAGATTTGAAGATACGATTGGATTCTCGAGCATACAATCTCCAGTCGCAGCCAGATTCCCTACGAATTCTCAAGGCGCTCCCTTCTCTACACGACACCGGTTCTAGAATGGTTTCATACCAACAGTAGCTTGGTTGATCCACCGGACCAACCGTTGCCACCAGATCGAGAATTGCCAAAGAGACGAGCTAGTGCAACAAGAGCTCGAGAGGTGGCGGATTTACCATTCGAGTTATATGATGAACTTGGCATTTACAACATCGATGCAATGGATGTGGAGTTGAACACGCCAATTAGCGGTGGAAGTGAACTTCCCGGGCTTGGACAAACCGAGGTAGTGGGACATGGTATCGAGCGCATCAATATCACGGATGGCACATCGCAACGATATCAAGAATTAAATGCGGAATTTACTGCGTACAATGCGTTGATGGAGGAGCGTGCAAGAGAAGCGGCGATGAAAACATTGACGTTGGAAGCAGAGAAGAATGATCTCGTTGCCAACATGGCCCATTTGCGCATCGAGTTACAAGAAGCAAACATTCAAAAATCGAAATACGAGGCGGATGTTACTAAATTGCAACGCGATGTTAGCAAACTCCACAACGAGCGGGACACCATGATGCTAGGCACGGTGTTAGCTTCGACAAAGGCGAAGTAGTACGAGGCAGAGTTGGCAAAGATTTCTGCTGAGTGGACAACCAACGGTAGGTGTGAGCGCCTAAAAGCGCCACCATGTTAGTTTGTGATTAGTTAGTGGAAAACTGTCTTGTTTATTTCAATTAGTAGTTAGATTAGTAGTTAGTAGCGCCTTCTAGTGTGTTATTAGTAAAGGTTAGTTAATTGGACTCCACATAGCCTTAAATTAGTGTAGAGGGTAAAATTAGAGTTATTAATAGGAAATTAGACTTGCGAAAAGCAAAAGAGACATAGAAACCCATTAGTGAATTAGAATTAGTATTCTGTTCTAGGTAATTCGAGTTAGTAGTTTAGTATTTAATTCAGTTAGTGGAAAAGTTATATTAGAACCTCAATTGTATCGCACTTATGTTATTGTGAAAAGAGAAAAAATAGAAGATAAGAAAAAGAAAAATAAAAGAACTAGTAGCAAGTAGATTTAACGATTAAAGTAAACTACTTGGTTTCTAATGATCTAGAACTCGGATTTGGACTTGTGAATAATCAATCTTGAGGTTAAAGTGTGTTTTAAACACATTAGTGGTGTTAGTTTTGCTCAAATCCTATTAGTTTGATAGATATAGGCATGTTCAGCCCTAAAATTGAGTTCAGGGCTTAAGTGATCGTGGGCCCTTGATCTTGATTAGGAATTGTTAGATTCAAGGGTGGGGATGTGGCTGCCACCCTTGGGCCTCCTCCCGCTTGAATAAGAGGCGTGGGTGGCCACTCTCCCTCTTTCACTTTTTTGCTTTGGGCGAAGCTATGCCAAAACTTCTTCCTAATTCCCTCTTATTTTTTAGGCTGCGATTAATCTTGTGTAGCTAAATGGATACTTAGAGTTAGGACTTGATATTTTAGCAGTAGTTAGATCTTATTGTTAGCTTCCGAGAGATACTAAGCACGCTCCATTTGGAGCAGTGAAAAAGGAGTTATAGGATAATTTGTAGAAAGAGGTCTGCTGCCTTGGCAGAATTGGAGCATCGACTTTGGAGGGCCATTGCCGGCGGACCACGACGACTTGGAGTATATTTTTTAGGAGATGTAGCCCTTGAAGTTGGATTTTTGTGGACATCCAGCACGCTCAAATCCGAGTAGAGAAGACAGAATTACAGCGGTTTTGGTGTCCGGGGTGCTGTTGCCGGCCTGATTCGGTTCACCAACTTCGACGGACCTCTGCAAGCGAACGACAACGATTCTGGAGCTGAAGATTGGCACGATTGTAGATCTTCAAGTTAGAATTCTAGGGACTCTAAGCTTGCTTACATCCAATCAACGACGACAAAGTTATAGAGATTCTAGCGACAAGGGGTGTGCTGCCTTGATCGGAGCACGTTTTTTCATGCATTTTTTATTCTCCTAGAATGTTCATCGTGTATTTTTGACTTCTTACTTCTACCTTTGAGTTTCATTGTTTATATATTTACTTCCATATCAAGTTACTTATACTTTACCTTGTATAATTAAAGTCTTTAACCTTAACCTCATCTAATGAAATTCATCCATTAGGTTTTTGGTTTTCATCCATTAGATTTTAAGGTTTCATCCATTAGGTTCTAGGGTTTCATCCATTAGATTCTAGGGTTTTGTAGAGCCAAAATGACAAAAATAGATTTTTTCCGAAAATTAAGTGTAAAAAGGGTTGTAGATATATGGAGAATTAGATAATTAATGATTAAGTTTACACTAAGTAGTTAATTAATTGAAAAGTACCTATTCATATCCAAGAATATGGAAATAATGGGAAAAGGGTTGAACTCACACCCTTCGGGTAGAGTGTACCTTTTCATGAATGGATATGAAGAGATGTGAAGATTTAGTGGAATTAATCTTAATGGTTAATACTACTAGGGAAAACCTCTTTCCAAGAGTTGTACCTCTTGGATGTTGAGTAGAATGACTAGCTTGAATTTTTAGCATTCTTGGCCATTACCATAGAAATTCCTTGGAGGAAGATTGGAGTGAGCCCTAGCTTTAGGTGAAAAAGCTAGTTGATGACTCTTAATGTTGTAAGAGTATTTAATTTTATATATGAATATATAATTGTTATTGAATTTGCATATGTAGAGTCTTGTGACTTGAGTCATATGTATAATTGCAATATTATGTGAACTTCATTGCATAAATTTGACAATTGTGTGTTGTAAATGCAAGTGCATGCATTAGGTATTAATTGTGGATAAAATTCTTATGCATGAATGCATTGTATATTTATTCTTCATGGAATAAGTTAGGGAAATACCCTAACTACTAAGGTCGTGTGTGTGACCTTGTGTGTGTGTTGGAGCAATAATTATAATTGTGAAGATTAATGGAGATAATGTGAAATTAAGTGACTTAGTGCATAAGGTGTGTGATGCATAAGTACTTAAGAAGATCTCAAGTGTGAGTGAGAATAACTTGAGTATCATAAGAATAAGAGTGGAGTTCTTATTTATGTTAATGCAATTTATGCAATAAACATCAAGAGTGACATACCTTGATGCATGGCAAGAGTGTCATATTATGCATACAAAAAATTGGCATTAAGTCTATCCTTAATAGAAGGGATTCTCTAAGGTAGACTAAGTTGTGAGTATTTAAGAATCTATCATAAGAGAGAAAATAAAGAACAAATCCCAAAGAAAGACTTAAGAAGAAAACATAGAAACTTAAGAATCTTAAGTCCAAGTTTGGATACATAAGCTTATGAGGAGTGAGACCTTAAGTACCATGAGACCCTTAAGTTTAAGGGCTTGGACTTAAAGGTTTGTATGAGTGAGAATACGGGACAATATTGGCATTCAGTGAGATGCACTCCCGGTTCTGGAAGTCTTAAAGACAGAAACTTAAGAACACTGTAGGACTGAATTGGTCTAGACAGTGCAGGTTCTTAAGAATCAGTCCTAAGTAAGAAAAGAAGTGCTTAAGAACTCAAGGACAGAAACTGTGTTCTTAAGAACATGGACCCGACTAAGAGAGAAGCCTTAAGTAAAATTCAGACATCTTAAAGACTAAGTGGTACGAGTAAGTGTGGAACACCGTGGTCTTTAAGGGATAATTGTGGGTAAGAGAACTTAAGTGGAGACTTAAGAGGTGAACCCTTTAAGACTTAAGTTAACTTGTGTATGGGATTTTTGAGACTAACCATTGTCTTAAGAACGTGATCACGTGGACCGAGTGGACGGACGTGAAAAGTGGAGCGTTTTTGCATGAGGTAAGAATTTGAATTCTTTAAGATTGTAATTAAAGAACCAATGCAATGAGACTTAATGGAAACTTCCATTAGCCCAGTGTGGCAAGTGTTTAAGGATTAGTGGCATAAGCACAATCTTAAAAGGACTAATGTTCCGTCTTAAGGCACAAGAGATCCTTGGGGTTTAGACTTTGTTTGTGGATCCCTTAAGAGTAATGCTAACAGCCCTAATTTCCTAGAAATAGATAGATAACCTTAAGAATTAACCAAAAAGATAGCTTTAACGACACAATTAATCTCCAATTACTTAAAACTAGGCGTATGATCATCCCCGTAACGAATCCTATGAGGTGTGGGTACACTTGGGTGTTTTATTAGAGTGGTGAAAAATCACTCCACATTTTTTTGGCGACCATGCTGCGGATGGTACCGTCAAGTTTTTTTAAGTAATTTTAATTAGGAAAGCTGTCAAACTTAAGTCAATTACTTAAGTAAACTATCATAGCATTTAGTTTTATGTGAAGTTATAAACTTTGAAAAACATTATTTAAAAAATTAAAAAATTAAAATTTGTAAAGAGTGAAGACATGTTGTTACAACATGTCTACTTTTCCATGGGAGGTTTCTGAAGAAACTTTGAGTGACTTCTTTAGTGGTCCATATTTGTTTAGCGCCCTTTATCGTGTCTATAGAGGTGCGTATTACGGACAAGGATTTCAATTTTATGGGGCTCACCTAAAAATTGATCAATCATTTAATGAAAAATTTGAACAACTATCCTTAGAAATTAAACAATTAATTTTAAACAAAGTGTGGAATAAGGGTGAGGGTTTTAATGAAGTAATTGTCAAGAAAAAAACTTTATATTTAAAATATCAACTACACTACCTTTTTGCTCAATATGGTAGATTGAAACTTCAAACACAACCATTAATTTCTAGAGGCTTAGGGGCTTGGAACGGATACAAGTTTAATCAAGAAACTTATATCTTTGTTTATAGTAAACAAAACTTAGAGAGCAAAGTATTCTTTCCCGACTTCTTATCTAAAGATCCAGAAGTTCCCGTGAGTGTAGCCTTTGATTTATTATGTATTTAAAAAAATGAGTTCCTCAAATGAAACTTTTAAGGAACAACGGACAAGGTTGAAAAGATTGTTAATAATTTATTCTAAAATTCAATACAATGAAGGGAAATTATTTAGACTTTTGGGGACAGAAATAGAACGTATTAAAGACAACAACCAACATTCCATTAATAGAAAAAAAATCATCAATACTTTCTTACAAAAATTCAATTACCCAAGAGAATTAATAATAGAACCACTGTCACGAGAATTTAAGATAGAACCATTTACCCTGACTGATTGGCGTCACTATTGTTACCTCAATGGAGCAAATGAGAAAAATTGAACGCCTAAATTCTAAAAGTGAAAGAAATAAGTCCCTTAAATTCTTATATGCAAGAATAGCTTATTATGAAACTTTCATTAGTCAGGATAGGAAATATTTGAATATAGTAGAAACTGAAATAGAGAGATTGATTGAACAAGCAAAAGAATGGTTGAGTGAACTTGAGATAGGGGAATTGTTGGCATATTTAGGTTACCCCATAAATAAAGAGAAGGAATTAAACCTATCCATGGAGGCTCTCCACCTTTGTTCAAGTTAAAATTCTTTATAATTCCTTGAAATACCATACAAGTACCCCAATGACAAAATGAACCGAGAGAGTGATCCTTTATGTACCCCAGTTAATGGTGGGAAAATAATTAGGAGATTAATCACTACAATTTGTGTGTATCACCGTATAGGACCTTATGATGGGGAATATTTGAAAATAGCCGAAAGTGAGATAGACCTTTTAATAGGTATAGCCAGTGAATGGTTGGGAGAAAATGAAATGGGAGCCTTATTAACTATGTATAAGTATCCACGAAACATTGCATGGGAAGTTGAGGGAATGAAGCTTACGGAGGAAGCAATTTATCTTTGTTTAAATTAAAAATTTAAAAATTAAGTTCAGAATAAGGATAAAAATAAAAAACCTATGGGGATTACTAATGTCAGGAAAAGACAAAGAGAAAAGAGAGAAACAAAAAGTCGAGAGAGCTCAACGTTATAAGAAAAGGGTAGAGAGGAAACAACCAACTATAGTGTTAGGAGTACATAATCCTACCTTTAACATTGTTACAACTCCTTCTCCCTTCAAACTAGATGAGGAAATAGAAATAGCCTTAGAAAAGGCATTGAGACAAACAAAAAGGGAGACAACATATAAAACACTACCTGATCCTCCAAATTCTCCTCAGTCAGACACAAAGACACCACAATTTACCCCAGAAGAGTTAGTATTTGCAGCCTTAAAAAATCCTAGGAAGAAATATATAGGAAAAAGAAAAGATAAAAAATATACGAGTCACTCTTGTTGTTCTAGTAGCCCGGAAGAAGTAAATTGGGAGACCCAAAGTAAGAAAGTTTGGTCTAAATCCTTAGAAAAGGAAGGATCCTCAGAAGAGGAAGAAGTGGATGAAAAACCTAACATTCATGATCAACAACTTGATGAGTTGGAGCGATTGTTTAGAACCCCCATACCCCAATCTTTAATAAATCGTACTTATGAAGTAGGTAACTCCTCAGACCAAACAAACTTTGAAACTCCCTATCCAAGTCCTTTTGCCCAAGAATTTGAGTCAATACCAATATTTACTCATAGTGAAGCAAAAGAATCTATTGACCATTTTCTGAATGATAGACCATTGGAAAATGAAGAAGAAAAGCATAAGTTTCGTAAGGAGTTATTAGAAGCTTTTAGTCAAATTCTTAGACCTACTACTTTAAACTTTGACATACAAGAAGAGATTGAACAAATTAATGTAGAAGGAGCGGAATTTAAGTATAATCCTATTAAAGAGGAAAAGTTAGATGTAGGTGAGCACAGTGAGCCTAAAGAAGGTGAAAGTTTATTTAATAGTGAAAGTAAAGAAGAAGAGCACTCAGAACCACCAGTGCGAAAAGAGAGTCCAGCTGGACTGCCCTCACATACTTCTGGGAGGACTTCTCCTTTTGACTCTTCTTCTGCTAGTTCTACCTCTAGCAGGTCCTCATTATCCTCACCACCTTCAACCCCTCCTACTCCAGACGTCCCTTTTGTTAATCCCCTTGCTATGGCGCATCATAGGATGCTTAATATAGCTCCATTTCCCATATTCTATGGTGACTTGGGAGAAGATCCTGATTCCTACTTGGAAAGATTTCAAGTAGTAGCAATAGCTAATAATTTAGCAATTGATAAGTACATCACTAGTTTTCCTGGTAATTTACTAGGGGAAGCTCAGAGGTGGTATGCAGCATTAGATCCTCAACCAATAAACTGGGATGCTTTAAAAGAAGCATTTTTGACCAGGTTCAGACCCCAGTCTTATCATAATACTTTGCAGGATCAGTTACAAAGTTTTCAAATGTATCCCACAGAAACTATAGCCGGATATTATACTCGGCTTAGAAACTTATTGAATAGATGGCGAGATCATAATATGCCAGAAGCATGGATCACTAATACCTTTACCAGAGGTTTATTAGATCCTATGTGTATATACCAGGTTAAACTTTCCAACCCGGCAAATTTAAATGCAGCATATGAAGCTGCTAGAAATTGGGAAGCTGCTATGCAGCGATCTAATATGTTGTTACAAACAAAAAGAATTCCATATCAGGATCCATATCTTTTACCTGTATCTACTCAATATGGGATGGATAATAGTGGAAGAGATTATTATCCTAGGTCAATATCCAGTCAACCCCAATTAACTATACAAGGACCACCTCATCCTAGAGAGCAACAACTTGCGTTGATGCTTCCTAGTCATGAGGAAAATGAGCTACAAGCCTTACAAAAACAATTTAGAGAATTGTCAGTCCAAGTTAATGAAGGTAGAAATAAAAGACCTAAGGCTACTAATCAACGAACTAATATTTGGTGTAGTAATTGTAAGGGACATGGACACTTGGCCACCGAGTGTAAATATCCAATAGGAGGAATACCTAAGCTTAAATGTGCTTATTGCGGTGCTAAGGGCCATGATATAACTACTTGTAGAAATATCAAGGAAGTAAAGGCCCTAGTACAAGAGCAACCTTCTCAAAATAATAACCAAAAACAACCTTATAGAATTACATCCAAACAACCTTTTACAAGACCAGGAAACAATAATAACCATCCGAGAGGAAATAATGGATATAATCAACACCAAGTTTGGAGAGGACCTAATCAAGATAGAAACAAAGAAGTAGTATGTTATAGATGTGGAGAGCCAGGTCATTATTCTAGGGAAGGCACAAATGCACGCCAACAAGTTGGTTTTAATCCCTTGTGTGGAAGATGTGGGCAAACGGGGCATGTTTCTACCTTTTGCACAGCCATAATTACTGAGTTTCCTAATGTTAGGAAACAAGTTCAAATTCAAGAAGTAGAGTCTTCTAATACTAGAAATGTAAACTATATGGCAATTGATACACCTCAAGATGTCTTTATCACGAGATCACAAGCCAAGAGGCCCTTGAAAAAGAACCCGTTAGTAGTTCAGAGAGTGATTATAGCAAAGTAAAACTTAATCTTGTGCTTGCTAGAGATATGCCAGCTATACTAAAAAGACCAGAAATTCTGAAACCATCACCACAAATAATAGAAATAACAAATAGTGATTCTCAGGAAAATCCTACTCAAGTACCTATAACACCTTCTTCGCCAGAAAAAATTGTACCTATAATTCCAAATGTGGAAAAACCAAGTACTTCCATGAAACCGTTGGAACAACCTACTTTTTATAAGCCTTCAAAAAAGATAATGAAAGAATCATCTATGTCTTTAAAAAAGAGAAAACATAATAGGATTATGAGATTAGCAGTGGGTATGCATCCATATGATATTCTCACAGATTTAGATAGATTACAACCTCAAATTTCTTTGAGACAATTACTTGCATTGTCACCTTATTGTAAGAATGAGTTAACCTCTTCTCTAATTAGAAAGAGAGCAAAAATACAAGAGGAGGACAATGTTAAAAAAACTAAACAAAAAATAAATAAGGAAACAAGTAAATCTCAACCCGAAATTGTGAACGTTCATGATATCTCTCTAGATCCAGGTGCACCTACAGTTGATGTAATTATAGATGGAACTTTAATTGATGGAGTCCAAATTGATAGTGGGAGTAGTGTCAACCTTATGAGTGTTGATACTATGGAAGAGTTAGGCATAACTACCATAGCACCTACTCCTATTATTTTAAGAATGGCCGATCAAAGTAGAGTCAAACCTTTGGGAAAATTGATACAATTAAATACAATAATTGGTGGAATTGATTATAAAATTGACTATATTGTCTTTAAGGTGAGTGAGTCTATTTCCACATATCCTATTCTCCTTGGCAGACCTTGGTTGTCATTAGCTAAAGCCAAGGACGATTGGGGCAAGGGAACTTTGACAATTGGGAAGGGCAAAAGTAAAATTATTCTTCCCATGTTTCCTGCAAACTATCATGGTGAGACTCAAGATGATGCTTCAGATTGGACTACTAATCCAAACTCAGAATCTGAGCCTGAAGATACTAATGTTATCCAGGACATGCCTACGTTTAAAGGCTTAGGTCCTGGAGAGTATTTTGTCCCTCCCAGTCAAGATGATGACTCGGATGCAGCTATTGAAGCATGGCAAAATGCTCCTATTTTTAACATTACTACTGAGGGAGCGTCAAATAAGGAAATCCCTTATGTGTCAGACTCGGATGAGTTGCTAGGTGATAAGAAAACACCTAATGTTCGATCTTTAGTAAAAAATACTATCGAAATAAATTTAGGCACTACGGAAGATCCTAAGCCTATTAAAATATATGATGAATTAAGTTCTAAAGAATATGAAGAATGGTTGGAATTCTTTAAGAAGGAAAAGGATGCCTTTGCTTGGACTTATAAAGACTTGAAAGGCATACCTCCTGATGTTTGTCAACATCGAATTATCCTAGAGGCGGATGCTAAACCTGTTAGACAAAGGCAATATAGGATGAACCCAAATTATTCTCTAATGGTCAAAGAGGAAATTGATAAATTACTGGAGTGTAATTTCATTTATCCCGTGCCATTTAGCGAGTGGGTGTCACCTATTGTCATAGTACCTAAAAAGAATGGTAAGATCCGTATTTGTCAGGATTTTTGACAGTTGAACAAAGCCACTCAGAAAGATTTCTTTCTTTTACCATTTTCTGTTGCAGTCCTAGATGGTGTAGCGGGTCATGAGTGTTATTCTTTCCTTGATGGATTCTCGGGTTATAATCAAGTGCAGATTGCCCCAGAAGATAAACCATTGACCACTTTCACTACGGACTAGGGGACTTTTGCATATAATGTCATGCCATTTGGATTGTGCAATGCTCCGGCAATATTCCAAAGAGCTATGACTCAAGCCTTCACAAAATATCTTAGAAAATTTATGGAGATATTTTTAGATGATTTTTGTGTGTTTGGTTCTAAGAAAGATCATGCACAAAATTTAAAGAAATGTTTTGATCAATGTAGAGAATATGGGATTTCCATAAATGCTGCTAAGTCTGAGTTTGCCACTGTATGTGGTAAATTATTAGGTCATGTTGTTTCAAAAGAAGGAATATCGGTAGACCTAGACAAAGTAGACATTATTCTTCAAATGGAAATACCTAAACATCTAACAGGACTAAAAGGCTTTCTTGGTGCAACAGGTTATTATAGAAGATTTATTTATAAGTTTGCCTTTATAGCAGCACCTTTAAATGTCTTAACAAAACAAACTTTACTTCCAGGGGTATGGACAGATGATTGTACTAAAGCTTTTAACAAGTTAAAACGCCACCTTAGTAAAGCACCTGTCCTAATTCCCCCGGATTGGACAAAACCTTTTGAAGTGTATGTTGATGCTTCCAATATGGCAATTGGAAGTGTCTTAAGTCAGAAAAATTCTAAAGGTCATGATAGACCAATTTACTTTGCAAGTCGACAGTTGAGTGCCCCAGAAAGGAATTATTCTGTAACTGAACGAGAAGGTCTTGGCATGATCTTCTCCATTCAAAAATATAGACAATATTTATTGGGTTACAAATTTACTTTCCATATTGATCATAATGCCTTAAAGTATATGATCAACAAGCCTCAATTAAGTGGTCGAATTGCAAGGTGGGTTTTGTTATTACAAGAATTTGATTTTACCATTAATGTCAGACCAGGGAAAATACATCAAAATGCAGATTTTTTATCACGACTTAGTGAGACTAAAAACCCACAGTCCTTAGATGATAACTTTCCAGATGCACACATCTTTTCTGTTAAAGAGGGTGTGGAGGTACTTGATGTAATTCCAAAAGAATATGCCAACATCATCTACTATTTAACTAAGGCTACTTTTCCTATTGAATACACTAGCAAAGATAAACTTAAACTATTCCATCAATCTTTACCATACACTATGATCAGTGGTGTTCTCTATAAGCGAGGTAAAGATGATGTACTTCGACGATGTGTAAATCCTAGTGAAGTATCCATGATTTTAGTAGGATGTCATGATGATGTCTGCGGAGGGCATTTTGCGGGTTGGGCTACCGCTCAAAAAGCATTGCGAGCAGGCTATTGGTGGCCCACACTTTTTGCCGATGCCACTAATTATGTTAAAAAATGTGATCCTTGTCAGCGAGTCGGTAAACCGACAGCCACTAAGGCTATGCCATTAACACCAATTTTAGCACAAATTCCTTTTGAAAAATGGGGAATTGACTTTGTAGGTCCCATTAAACCACCTAGTCGTGAGGGTCTAAAACGCTATATCTTGGTTGCAACAGAATATGTGACTAAGTGGGTAGAGGCCCTTGCCACTAGAACTGATGACGCAGACACTGTGGCAAAATTCATTTATGAGCATATCATCACTAGATTTGGGTGTCCGAAAGAAATTGTAAGTGATAGAGGGACTCATTTCATCAATGATACTATTGAGAAAATGTTGCAAAAGTATTTTATTAAGCACCGTAAGTCGTCACCCAATCACCCTAGAGCTAATGGACAAACTGAGAAGTCTAATGGTATTCTCTGCAAGATTATCACTAAGACATTACAAGGCAATGCATCTAATTGGGATTATGAGTTGAATAATGCATTATGGGCATATAGATGTACAATAAAAACTACAACTAAAGCAACCCCTTTCCAATTAGTATATGGATTGGAAGCTATGCTCCCGATAGAAGTGGCATTACCTTCTCTACGCGTGGCAATTTCTGAAAGATTAGATGATGAACAATCTCTAAGAGAAAGATTAGATAATCTAGAACGTCTAGATGAAATTAGAGGTCAAGCCTACATGAATATGGAAGCTATACAAAAACAAAGGAAAACTTATTATGATAGTAAATTACAACCAAAAACTCTAAAAGAAAATGATTTAGTCTTACTCTATGACAGTCGATTCCAGAAATTTCCAGGAAAATTTAAAATGAGATGGTTTGGACCATACAAAATACTTAAATCTTATCCTAATGGTTCTGTGGAATTACAAGATTTTGCAGGTAATGTGCATGCAACACGCTATAATGGCTACAGGCTCAAAAAGTACGTAACTTGAGGGCAAGTTACCTTTTAAAAGAGGAGGGCTACACCCCTACTTAAAGGAAATTTTAAGAAAATCTTAAGAAAGAATTTTTAAGTAGTCCGGAACGACACTAAACTACCAAAGGGAAAGTGTAAAATTTTGTGTTTTAAGTCATAGTTAATTTATGATCATTCATAAAAAATATTCACAAAAAACTTTCTTGAGAGAAACCTTGTCATAAGGTATTATTGAAAAAAAATAAAATTCAAAAATAAAGATTCTTAAGAGCTAAATCATTTTGCATAAAGGAACAGTACTTAAGAAGTCATCTCAAGTTAAGTCACAGAATTAAGATCATAAGTGTAATGTCATGCCAGTTGTCTTAAGAACTTAAGCTATCTTAAAACACTCAAGAGACGTCAGATCTGCAGTCGCCTTAAGAACTCAAAATAGTCTTAAAGACACAAGTGACTTAAGAACTTGAGTTGTCTTATCAAATTTGAGAAGATATCAAAACTCCAGAACTTGAGTAGACACCTTAAGACAGTAAGTCTAGGGTTGTCCCTGAAGTTCATCTTAAAAAGTAAAGTTGGGAAACAACAATAAACTTAAGCAAGGAGATGCCTTAAGACAGAAATAAGCCGAAGCAAATTATGGAAAATGGAAAAACTTAAGAAAATAAAAATGATGATTAAGTTGGTAGGAAATCTGTGAGAAGCGACCTTGTCATAAAGTGGAGAAATCTCATCATGTTGAAAGATCAAATTAAAGTGCCATGGAAGAGACAAAAGTGGACACTTCACTCGAGGGAATAATAATCAATCACGTAAAAAAGATCATTGCCATGACTTGAAAAACGTGATGATAAGGACGAGTGGGGGCGAGACTTAAAACCAAGTGGCAAACTTGATGAGCCGTTAAGAAAACGAGCTGCCAAACTTGGCTATGGCTCATCAGAGAGAATTCACAAGTGCATTGTTCAGTTGCCGAAGCAGAGTCGAGAGGTTAGTTTGCATTGTTGAGAGTCAGAGTGTATCGTGAAGAATTGTTGCAAAGCTGTGAGTTTTGTGAGACTCTGCGTCGGGGAAGCGAAGTGTCACCAAGAGCTAAGGCAGAGGTCGTCACACGTTCTGGTGGTAAGTTCGTCGTTTAAGTCATGCTGAATGAGAGTTCACAGAATTGTTGGATTATGCCATGTCGTTGTGAATAAGGTTGTTTAAGACAACAGAATTCAACTGATCTTCCTTGCTAAGGTATGAGATTAATGGAATAAAATTTACTAAGAGTAGATAACTATCTACGAGAGTAAAATCAAAGAGTTTGTTAAAGAAAATCAAGAAACGGAATAACCGTTGTAACCACCTTGCATGTAATCTTAAGACATAAGTCTGCACAGATGATAGGGAATTCTATGAGTGTAGATGCATGTCTTAAGAGTGTTCGTAGCGTGAAGAAGATTGCAAAAACGAAGTAGACATTGCAGGGAAAAGAGCTTTGCTTTGTTGTTAAAGACAGGTGCAAAATGGTGAATCCAAATTCACAGAGTGGCGTTGGTTGTAAGAGAACAGCAGACAGAGAAATCAAGATGAGCCAGAAACGGAAAACGAAGAAGGATTTCGAGATCGATCCTTCTCCGCTGAGGGAGTTGCCAAAGAAGGTGTATGAGGGCAACCGCAAGAATTTGGAGAAGGCAGGTCTCCTGCAATTCATCGAGCAGCAATGGCCGGAGGCGGATCTACCGCGAGTGCTGGCTTTCATGCTGAACTCCAAGCGAGGCGCACAAGACGAATTTTTGATCAACGGTGAAGTGGTTCGCTTCGACGTCGAGGTCGTCCAGCAGCATTGCCCAAGCTTGCCAAAGACAGGACCTACGCTGGTGGGATTGCCTTTGCTAACCAAGACTGAGCTCAGTCGGGTGTTCGAGAGGCCAGACGACGCCAAGGTGGGACGGGGATATTCGATCAGGAAGGCCAAGGCTTCGTGGAAGGAATGGCTGAAATTTATCAACCTTCGACTTTTGATGGCTTTCGATGGAACGGAGGTATTATCACCCAGCGCATTGGCTGCAGCGTACAAGAGCTGGAATGGAGAGCGACTCAATTGGTCCAAGATCATGTACGCGCATCTCCGACTGGAGCTAGCAGGGAAGAATACCCGCCACAACATCTTCTTTCATGGGACCACGTACTTCTCAGCAATCTGTCCCCCACTGAGGAAGAGCTTGACTGGAGGAGCACAAGAGGTGGAAGAAGAATCAGGGAGGAGTTCCAAGAAGAAGAGATTGCGCAAGATGGTGGAGGAACCGGAGGAAGAAGAGGAACCGGAAGAGGCTTCTGAAGAAGAAGAAGACGTAGGAGATGAAGACATGACCAGTCCAGCAGGGGAGGACGCAGAAGAGGAGATGCCAGGGTCACCTGAAGCCCCTGCACCAGCGAAAGACAAGGGGAAGAAACAGTTGGCGGAAGTGCAGAAGAAGAAGGTGAAGCCCCCGATCTCCACTGGAGGTGTCTTGAGTATCACCTCAGGACAGGAACCACGTCCACCAGCAGCAGCGAAGCTGTCCAAGACACCATCCAAGCAGATTGTTCCGTACGCTGCTCCCGAGGTTGCCACAATGGAGGACCCTGAAGATGAAGCTCCTCTCAAGCGGACAGAGAAGAGATCGCAGGGGGCAGATAGCACCAAACAGGGTGAGGTTCGGGAGTTGAACAAGGCGAATCTCGAGCTGATGGTGATCCAGAAGGATGATCTCGTAGCTCAATACCAAGCCACCAACAAGGACATCTTGTTGGCCAAGGATCAGATGCAGAAGGACTTCCAACGCGAGAAGCTCCGGCTAGAGAAGGCGCTCTTGGAAGCAGAGCGAGCTAAAGAGCTGCTGGACAGGGAGCGAGGTGAGCTGCGAGGGAAGTTGGCCCAAACAACTGAAGAAATTCAGCGCTGGGAGACCTTGTGCAACGAACAGACCACTAAGGCACAACAATGCGAGGAGTTGCAGAAGAAGCTGAGCCACATGGAGCAGGAGTACCATCGCTTCAAGGCGGAGTCTGAGAAGGAAAATTCAGCTCTATCTGGAGACAAGGAAGCACAGGTGCGAGATTGGCACACGTTGCAAGAAGAGCTCCGGCAAGCTTCTGGGAGCGCTGCCCACTGGAAGGATCTCCACACTGCGAAGGAGCGACAAGTTGAAGAATACTTGCTCGAGATTGAGAGTCTTAAGACTCAACACCAGCTGGTGAAGGAGCAGTATCAGGCTGAGAAAAATTTGGCGACGGAGTTAGCGACATCCCTAGCTCAACAGAAGAGGGAGGTGCAGGCGAGTAGGGAAGCGTCGACCGTAGCTACGCCTGACTCTTCACAGGTAGCAGAGTTGGAAGAGAAGGTACGAGATGTCACTGAGACTAATGCCCGGTTGACTGCACAGACGACCACAGATAGAGGAGTGAAGAGCAAACTCCAAGAGGCAATTTGGCGCCAGGACTTACACAGTCAGCCAACCTTTGCACTCTTCCGAGCCTATGAGTTGCAGAGGACCGCTTGTTTAACCATGATGTGTTTGAATCATGGAGACAAGCTGAGCCGAGGAGAATTTCAGAACCTGTGGACCGTAGCGGCGAACTTTGCCAATATGCAGAATCTAATCTGCGAAATGATTGTGAGACAAGACCTTCAGCTGGAGGACTCGAGACAGCTGCTGGTGCCGATCGGTGATATTGGAGCCAGAGTGCTACTATATTACTGGCACTTGGAGGGGCAGCTGCAGATGCGGAGGCAGTATGATCAACCGGATGTAGCTCAACGAATGGTAGTCATTCCGGAGGTTGATCTCAAGACAGTCCCCCTCTCCACGGACTATCTGGGAGAATGGAAGAACCAGATGGAGAAGCTGACAAGGCTGCAACAGAACGAGCAGAGCTTTGTGGGATGCATGACTCAAGTCCAGGAGCGCGAGGACTTGGCTCAGCGAGGTGAGATCACGATGGGGCAGCATCTCTACGCCAAGGTCCGAGCTCACCACCGACTTAAGCGTGCGATCGAGGGAGCAAAGAAGAAAACGGTGGATGTGGCAGATGCGGTTTAGATGGCCACTTTCATGTCACCCCCTCCAGATTATAGACACACGATCTGGGGAGGCTTGCCACTACCAGTGACCGGATCGTTGAACAAGCAACGATTTCTCGGAGAGTACGAGAATCTGTTTAATAGCGAAGAGGAGGTGCCATTTCCCTCATGGCAAGCCATAGATTGGCTGTTGGAGGACTTTGGCTTGTCACCGCAGGTCTGGAGACAGTGGGATCAACTATATCCCAAGGCATCCCAGACGTGGTCAACGGTGCCACCAGCAGCGATCACGACGAGCTACCACCAGTGTCCCTTGAAGGGATATCGGCGTTACAAGTGGGCGCCCTGGAGTAAGCTCGACACAGTGCCTTACAACTGGCCACAGATTCCAGGGAGTTTTTCTTCTCCCCAGGAATGCAGTGATTCCTATCGAGCCTTTTTTGAGATTCACCGAAGACACACGGACCCCGTGTGTTTTCGAGCTGCAGTGTTTTGCAACATCCTATCTCATATGTGTATGCGATACAAGTGCGTGGTGAATGTCAACAGATTTGACGAGACCAAGCCCAAGTTTCACCTATGGACGAAGATGCAACAGATGCCAAGTCGCCATATGAGGACTTTGGAATGTATGGTAATTACCAACTTCCTCCACGGTGCGAGCTCGGTGTTTGCCTTGGAGAATTCCAGCAAGCGTCAAGAGCAGCTGGTTGCCTGGTTGAGTTACCAGAAGGCACACGAGACGTATCTCTTCAAGCATGATGAGGATGTTCGTCGTAATGTGGAGATAGGTGAGCTGCAGCTGATTCTCCAGGAGTGTGAGTTCAAGGATGCGTACAAGCACAAGCGCCCTCGACTCGAAGCCAGACCAAGATCTTGAGTAGACATGAGGTTTTTTAGGAGAAGCTCTGTGCAGACAATGAAAATATTATGATGGAATTTTGTGATTGCAGCTAGAGTTTAGAAGTTTGCAGCTTCGAGAACTTAGGATATGGCTTATTGTGGAAGCCAGGATAATGAGCTGATAGCTGATTTTGAAAGATTGAACAAAAACCTGTAAAGCTGCAATCTTCTGGAAAAATGAATGACATTAGCTGCATGATACGATGTCATAAGATTATGAACACGAAGAAATGGAGTCAACAACTAATTAAGAGGAGAAAGTGTCTGGGAATGAAGAATTCTAGGAATGTTCTATGAAAAATAAAAAAATAAAAAAATATACAAGTGGAAGTCAGCTGAAAGGAGGATCGGTGACTTGGGAGTGTACACACAAAGAAGGAAATATTAAGCAGTAAGTTATGAAGAAGAAAGAAAGAAAAAAAAAAAAAAAAAAAAAACCATGTTGAAGTGCCTGTAACTACAGGAGTCAGCACTCTAATCAAGCGTGGTGGGATGATCCACGTGTGATGATACATACCCGGCACTAGCACCCGGAGGTTGCCACGACAGTATGTACCCGCGGCACACGTTAACCGACCACCAAGGCCTGCTAGATGAAGGTATCGGGTCTGTTAGCCTATATATCGTGAGCCGCAGGAGCCTTACCAAACGATATGGGACAAATGCTGAACCTAGTATACAGAAAAATAATAACTTCTCTCACTGTTTCAATTATTTGGAGACATATGCACAACCTATTTTCACAATCTGAAGCGTGATGAATCACAATGAAGGAACAATTATAAAGAACTTAGGAAAGAATGAAAAAAAAAGATTGATTTTCGGAGTCTGTGACTTTTAAAGAATCTGTCTATACGTGGGTAAGAACATGTTCAGGAAGAAACGAACCAGCTGAAAGAACAGATAATTTTCCTAATTAAAAAACCAGTACGTAGTAAGTTTATACTTTAAAGTCCAACTCCTTAAGTTCAAAATTTTAGAAAAGATCCCTTTAAGTACAAAATTGTAAGAGCCCTTAAAAACACTGTTTTGAGTGAGCTCATCTTTTCTTGTGACCTTAAGGAAAGTGAGAGTTTAAGTTACAACCTTGAGCAGACTAGAACCTTAAGAACCAGACAAGCAAGAGAAATTTAGTTCCTTAAGGAAAAAGAACAAATAGGATAGATCCTTATTTTCCTTAAGTAAGTCAGTTCTTAAAAAACCTCTAATGAGTGAGTTTTCTTAAGAACAAAACCAAAGTCAGTTACACTTTGGATAAAACAAAAATCTTAAGACTTACATGTAGTGAGAGTTTTAAGAATATGTGGAGGGATAGTGTCTTAAGGAAAGAGCAAATTCAATTGAATTTGTAAAAATAAAAAATAAACAATAAAATAATATAATAAACTTAAGGCATATAGCTGAAAGGAAAAAATAAGAGGGAGAGAACATGATAATTCTAATGAGAGAGTATCATGAAAGGGAAAAATAAGAAAGAACATGATAATATTGAGAGATAAAGCAAAAAGGCTATGGAAAACAATGTGAGTAATGTAGATGAGACGATTAGTGGTGAAGTAATACACACACTACTTGAATTGTATGATAGGATAGCTCACACAAGTTAGAAAATAGAAATAAAAGATTGTGGAAAAAAGATTAGTAATCTAGGATTAGTAATTTGTTGTGAAGATGCACTACTAATTTACTAATCAAGAGATGTGAGGACTAATGAGTGCTAATTTTCTAAAAAAATAAAAAATAAAAAATAAAAAAAAATATATATATATATATGAAGAAAAAATGATGAATGAAGTAAAAATAAAATTAAAAAAAATAAAGAATGAGTGCAAGTGAAGTATAAAGGAAGATATCGAAGAAAAAATAAATTGAAAAGAAAAATTTGAAAAGCAATGAAAATTAAAAATGAAGATTTAGAAGAAAATGAAAAAATTCAAAGCTAAAATGAAAAATTATGGAAATCTACAAATGGAAGACTTAACTAAAATAGTTAAGTTAAAAAGAGGAACTTGAAGCCAAGTATGTATGAGACATACTCATTAAAGAGAAGAACAATGGAAAGCAAATAAAGAAAATAAATAATTCTTAGAGAATAAAGACAAGTAAGAAGAAATCTATATGGAGCTTAAAGAGCCTACAAGAAAATGATAGAAAGCAAGATGGAGTGTGAAAGATCAAGTTCAAGGACAAAGGTCGTTGAAGTCGACGAGGACGTCTCCAAGCTAAGAGGAGGGCTATGTAGAGCCAAAATGACAAAAATAGATTTTTTCCGAAAATTAAGTATAAAAAGGGTTGTAGATATATGGAGAATTAGATAATTAATGATTAAGTTTACACTAAGTAGTTAATTAATTGAAAAGTACCTATTCATATCCAAGAATATGGAAATAATGGGAAAAGGGTTGAACTCACACCCTTCGGGTAGAGTGTACCTTTTCATGAATGGATATGAAGAGATGTGAAGATTTAGTGGAATTAATCTTAATGGTTAATACTACTAGGGAAAACCTCTTTCCAAGAGTTGTACCTCTTGGATGTTGAGTAGAATGACTAGCTTGAATTTTTAGCATTCTTGGCCATTACCATAGAAATTCCTTGGAGGAAGATTGGAGTGAGCCCTAGCTTTAGGTGAAAAAGCTAGTTGATGACTCTTAATGTTGTAAGAGTATTTAATTTTATATATGAATATATAATTGTTATTGAATTTGCATATGTAGAGTCTTGTGACTTGAGTCATATGTATAATTGCAATATTATGTGAACTTCATTGCATAAATTTGACAATTGTGTGTTGTAAATGCAAGTGCATGCATTAGGTATTAATTGTGGATAAAATTCTTATGCATGAATGCATTGTATATTTATTCTTCATGGAATAAGTTAGGGAAATACCCTAACTACTAAGGTCGTGTGTGTGACCTTGTGTGTGTGTTGGAGCAATAATTATAATTGTGAAGATTAATGGAGATAATGTGAAATTAAGTGACTTAGTGCATAAGGTGTGTGATGCATAAGTACTTAAGAAGATCTCAAGTGTGAGTGAGAATAACTTGAGTATCATAAGAATAAGAGTGGAGTTCTTATTTATGTTAATGCAATTTATGCAATAAACATCAAGAGTGACATACCTTGATGCATGGCAAGAGTGTCATATTATGCATACAAAAAATTGGCATTAAGTCTATCCTTAATAGAAGGGATTCTCTAAGGTAGACTAAGTTGTGAGTATTTAAGAATCTATCATAAGAGAGAAAATAAAGAACAAATCCCAAAGAAAGACTTAAGAAGAAAACATAGAAACTTAAGAATCTTAAGTCCAAGTTTGGATACATAAGCTTATGAGGAGTGAGACCTTAAGTACCATGAGACCCTTAAGTTTAAGGGCTTGGACTTAAAGGTTTGTATGAGTGAGAATACGGGACAATATTGGCATTCAGTGAGATGCACTCCCGGTTCTGGAAGTCTTAAAGACAGAAACTTAAGAACACTGTAGGACTGAATTGGTCTAGACAGTGCAGGTTCTTAAGAATCAGTCCTAAGTAAGAAAAGAAGTGCTTAAGAACTCAAGGACAGAAACTGTGTTCTTAAGAACATGGACCCGACTAAGAGAGAAGCCTTAAGTAAAATTCAGACATCTTAAAGACTAAGTGGTACGAGTAAGTGTGGAACACCGTGGTCTTTAAGGGATAATTGTGGGTAAGAGAACTTAAGTGGAGACTTAAGAGGTGAACCCTTTAAGACTTAAGTTAACTTGTGTATGGGATTTTTGAGACTAACCATTGTCTTAAGAACGTGATCACGTGGACCGAGTGGACGGACGTGAAAAGTGGAGCGTTTTTGCATGAGGTAAGAATTTGAATTCTTTAAGATTGTAATTAAAGAACCAATGCAATGAGACTTAATGGAAACTTCCATTAGCCCAGTGTGGCAAGTGTTTAAGGATTAGTGGCATAAGCACAATCTTAAAAGGACTAATGTTCCGTCTTAAGGCACAAGAGATCCTTGGGGTTTAAACTTTGTTTGTGGATCCCTTAAGAGTAATGCTAACAGCCCTAATTTCCTAGAAATAGATAGATAACCTTAAGAATTAACCAAAAAGATAGCTTTAACGACACAATTAATCTCCAATTACTTAAAACTAGGCGTATGATCATCCCCGTAACGAATCCTATGAGGTGTGGGTACACTTGGGTGTTTTATTAGAGTGGTGAAAAATCACTCCACAGGTTTCATCCATGCAATTTAGGTTGGATGAATTTAAATAGGGTGAATTTTGGTTGACAATAGGCTGAGAACATTGTTACTCACGTCTTGGCCAACGTTAGATGATAGGTATCCAAGCAATTGGGATGACATAGATCTACCAGTGTTTAAGGCCAACGGTAGCATTGACTTGGGGCATATTGTCGAAGAGGATCACCGATGGAATATTCACAAGACGGTTGGTGGCATCGGAGATGTCCATAAAATATGGGGCCACGTGGATGAGAAGACCAATGATGGATCGCGGTGTGCCATTTGCCAAAATCCGTGGGGCCCAGAAGGGTGCTTCACGCTTGGATCATGTGGTCATTCGTACCACCCTCAATGTCTAATCGAGGATATGATACGAAAGTGTACGTGCACGGTTTGCAAATCGCCTTATCATGCCCGCTTGTATCTTCAATTTGGCCTTCGGGATTTCATGCCAAGACATTGGGTGTATCGCCAAGAAGACTTCCCTGATTTTGACATTGGCGCTGATGTCGGTCAACCTGTCACGTGGAATTGGAGATACAACGTCTCATCCGCACAACTTATTGCCGCAAATGAAGAAGTTGACACATTAAATGATCCAGAGAATTTAATGAAGGCGGCAGAGGGCATGTATCCAAATCAACCACCGGATTTCGGCTTGAAGATGTTTTTCTATAACGTTTTGGGGTGGCATTACGATCGAGAGAGAATGACGCCCGGGGGGGTCACTCCTTAGGAGGTGTTGTATATCACGTGCGGCCAAGGGGAATATTTTAGGGGGTATTTTGATGGGCTGGACTAATTAAATGGACCCTTCCATTACCTAATTTTCTAATTGTTCTTGTTTTTAAGGTCCATATCATTACTTATAATTTCAGGAGAGGACCAATTTTTAAGTCCCTTAATTTATTGTAACAAAATAAAGTAAATTAGAAAAGTGAATTTTAAAGATTAAAGACAAAAATTTCACATTCATGATAGAAGCATGATAAAAACCAAGGTATTACAGACGAAGCTCAACTCAAAATTTGCACAACAAAGCTACCGAACAACGCCATATGAAAAGAACGAATATAACAACCACGATCACAATCCAATACACTAACCTCCACTTCTGAAAACAAATTAAGGACCATGAATCTCCTTTCCATTTCCATTTCAGGAAGGATCAAATACAAGGAAGCAAAAGCTGGCTTTAGGCATGACGAACAAGAGTACTCTTCCTCAAACATACCTCAACATGCAAGGAAGACGACTAAAAACGATCCCAGAGAAGTGTATATGCATTAGGGAGTGTATTTACAAACAGAATTCCCTTACAGTTCAAAATCAAAGTTGAGTTCCTCCACGCAGGGCGCTGAATCCTGTACTAGTCTATACATCCGGTGGAAAACGAAGAGTATACTCATGGGCTGAAACAAATACTACAATAATGGAAAAAAAAACAGGTTCTCTTGGGCCGGTAATGAGAAAAAACAAGGAACAGCAAGGATCCCTACGGTGACGAGAGTCAGCCACGCAGGGACGGGGTCACCCACACATGCTCCATGCGCTTCCAATCTGCGCCTAGGGGCACGAACGCCTCAATCTATCAACCTGCCGACAACTTGCAAACGAGCGCGTCCAGCTTTACGTTCGACAACTCCGGGAGGGGCGCGGTGCGGAGGCGATGCGGCATGGGTGTGTGAAGCTCCCACGACTTCGAGAGTAGGGCGATGTTGGAGTCAAACCTGGACACAACAAATTCGTGAGCGCTGGTGGAATGGGGGAGTGTGGCTCCAGTAACCTCGAACTCGGCGTAGCGGAGCGCTACGTACTCCGTCTGCGTTGACAGCATACCGCGCCATTCCCTACAGGTGGCCAACGCCATGGGGATCGTCCGCAGTCTACAAACACGAGCTCCGTTGTCGAGCTCCCACGGATCCTTTGACGCAAAACAGTGAGCTGCCAAGATTGGCACTAGATGGCCGTAGGGGATTCCCTCCACGCACGCAGCGTTGATCTCCTGGAATGCAGTCAAATCATGCTGCTGGTATTTAAGACCAGGCCTCTTGCACACCCAAGCAAAAATTTAGACAAACTTAGATCAACTTAGACAAGCTTAACGATCAATTGGCTACATCCCACAAATCAAACTTGTTGCCCAAGCTTAACTTCGATCTGCAACAATCTTGTTTAGAGCATGAGCATCTTCATGGTTCAAAGTGTACACGGAAGTAACTGGATTGATTGAAAGAGTCACTGTAGTAATAATAGAATCAACATCTATCCAGTTAGTATCAGTGTGATCGTACTTAAACTTATTCAAACCTGCAGCCTTACTAAAGTATTGTAACATAACTTGAAGAGAGCATGGACGAGTATTCTTTCTCCCTATTATGTCGGTGCGGTCAAGCAAGTCGACTGGGTGTCGCAAGAGACCCCACTGTTGAGCCCCAACTTTGCGACGAATCTTCTACACGCGGCCGATCCACCAGGTTCCGTGATCTGCACCTCCTTCACGGCAATTCGTCGGGGTCCCGCTCTTTGAGGCAACATTTGGCCGTCCTCTCTTCCTACGGGCCACAGCCTTCACTATTGACGTGGTCCTGGTGCTGGCGCTCTACACAAAGTAAACCCCGCAATCCGATCCGAGTCCTAGAAGACATGTGCTAGAAGAAGCAGCAGCCATGATATAATCATCATGGTTGTTAAAGTATATTGAGTGCTTAACTCTCGTCAAACGGTCCTTAGAGAGGAAAGGGTTACCATTAAGTTGTGAAACAAGAGTAGATTTAAAAATGACATGACCATCATATTCAACGCCCGGGAGCACTTTTGACGGTGCTACACGGCTGGACACCTGCGGCTCATGTGCACTCAAGACGTTGGAAATGGAATCCCGAGTCTCGTCCTCCACGACAACTTGAGGATCCAAACCATCGTCAAGGATCTCATCTTCAACGTCCTGATTCAGCGTAGAAGGAGCGATGGTACCTTCAGCATTCGAGGAAGACGCAGCAGCGGCCTCTCTCAACACTTCACTGTCGCCGTCTTCACCACGCACAAGCCTTGCTGGGGGAGTGTACGCCATGAATTTGGGGTCCACCTTCTTGATCAGCCATGGTTTATTGAACCATACCTTTCTGGAAGCGGCGGCATGCACAGTTGGAGCCATGTTTAGCCCTCTGAACATCCGCTGTGCTTCTACAAAGCCTTCCTGGAGCGCTTCCACCACTTCGACATTTGAAGGTATCTTGCTGTAATCACTTAAATTGCTCTGCACTTCTCCTTCCATTACTGGGTGTAGCTTTGCCCAGAGATTCTCCATCTTATTGTAGACTTTGTTGAATTTCAGTCCGTTCTCCCCGTACTCGATCGCCGACAACTGGTTCAGAGTGTTGGCAGTGTTGACAAGTTCGTGAAAATCGTACGCCCGCTCTTGACCATTCATTCCACCGATCTTTGAGAAGAAAATCTCGCAGGAGTCACTACCTGTCAGGTGTAATGGTACAGGGAGGTGTGCATAACGATCCCTAAAATGACAGATTAGTAGCACAACAAAGCTACTAGATAGTTGAATATCTATGAAGCACTGTTGACTCACAAAATTCTGAGCTTCTACCATATGCCTAGAATTTCCAAGGACAAAGTGATCTCCGTGTTTCAGCCATAACTTCCACAAGCGAAAGAAGAAACTTACCTTTGATGCCAGCACAATTCTACCTCGCAAATCTACAGTCTGTGAACAAAAAATATCAATGTACTCTGCACAAATCTCCAGATACATCTCAGTACCTAGAGTGCGTTCCCTGTTAACATCCGGGGACTCACGTAAGAGTCTCAAGCACGTTCTTACCTTTTGCTGACATATTCTTTGGGCTGAGGCCCAATTCTTTCTATCCTTATGATCAACATCCTCCTGCTTCAATCCATGCTGGTCAGCGGTAAAACGATTATATACTAATCCCAAGTGTTCATGTGTACAGACATCCCCACCTAGCTGCAGAACACGCACCGTTGAAAGAAGAGGGTTGATTAGCTTTTTTCTGTTATGAATGGAATCTTGGTCATGTAGGCTGCGAGCATTTCCAAGTTCATCAACAGCAGATGTTAGATTCCAACCCTCCCAGTTAACCGACAAACGGGGTCCTACAGTACTGCGGTAATCTTGTAACATTAACTGCCTTCTACGTGAATCACCATCACTTGAGTGACCCACAATAGGACCCACAGCACTCAAGCATTCTTTTTCCCACAATCCATCTATAACATCCCATTGCCTCCTTATCCAACTTGAATCAAAGCAGTTACAAGTGCAGCATGCAACCAAGACCAGACGAGGTAATCTTTCATGCATGGGATTCACAACAATAACTCGAGCAAATCCCCCTACTTTGTTAGTTCTACACGAGTCAAGAATGTTGTTGTATCCTTCTTCTCCCGATCCCACCAAAGGCTTAAAACTTGAAACACACTGATGATCATCACTTGGACCACAAAAACCTGCTAGTGTGTCTCACTTGGGCTCATACGCAACTCGACCTCTCACCTTCGTCTCGTCCTCAGCTAGTATCACAGGAACAGGTCCGGTAATACCATGCGCTGCTTTAGAGTTTCTGTAAATCTCTGCAACAGCCGCAAAGATTTCAGAATGCTCACCGGGAATGAACTGTACACCCTTAGCATGATCCTGCTTGATAGTACTATAATTTGGTCCACAATAATTCAAACTAAAAACGTCACACATTCTGTTACCTCCGTATACCTTCATAACCTGAGCGAAAGATTTAGTGTTGTCGCTATACCGATTCCCTCTATTGTCACGATTCAGGTTCTGTGCAACATCTTGGATAAAGTCCCATAACGCAGCTCTACCTCCGAATGCACCAGTTCTGTGAGCATTCAGAATATTATTGCAAAACTTTAACAAGTTATGCTCAGAAGAGGACTGTTTAGCCATCTCTTTAAGAGTAGGCCGTTTCACCTTCAACTGCACTATCCTAGCTCTAGTAGACCAATGGTTTAGTTTTTCTAACCTCAACTTCTTCTTCATGTCCCTGCCATGACGAACAAGCTCGGCAACTGTCAAGTACCCAACTCTCCTACCACCGGAAGTAGTCCTACTGCCCCTTTTGTCGATTGAGCGGTCCTCTCTGAACACCCTCTTCTTGAAATCATTTTCTTGTGGTATCTAAGCGCACATTGAGCATGTGAGGTCCCGAAAGCCTTTCCCATCAGCACAAAACCTAACACATTCACTATGCCTAAAGGCGCCATTAATGTTTACTACCTGCCCATTGACAATCACAGACGCAGAAAGGTGCGGCTCACTAAACCAGGCAGCACCACACATCTGATCCGCTAACAAGCCTCCTACAACATTCGGAACACGGTTGTAATTCGAAAAAGACGCCCGAAATCCCCAACACATGAAACCCTTCACAACATTCGCATCTAAGGCCTCGGTGAAATACTTACCTCCTCTGCTGTCCCCTGAATTCCCGTTACTGAACCACGAATGCAAATCAGGTTGGTTCGAGTGAGCACTTGTGGTAAATGACCGACCTGGCCTGCCACGCCTCCCCGAAAGCAATCCAACCGACTTTGAGAGCTGGTTCTGAGCTTCTTCAACCGCCATCATGTGCTTCGAACCTCGGATGTGATTGCGCAAATTCGCCTCCAAATTCCTCTTTGGAGGACAGAGATTTAGCAAGTCTTTGCAGTAGGGACACTTAACCTTGAACCAGAAACTCTTAGGGTTCGGTGTTTCAACGTTCGCCACGACAGAAAATGGCAGCACACCAAAATCAAGTCCCTCATTCACCTCCTCCATTATGGAAATCCCCTCCTTGATCAACTCCTTGTGTCTGCTCGGAGACAATGGAACAGCTTTCCCCTTTGTTGGGACTGATGCGGGGTGGTCAAGGAAATTCACATTGTGCTTCCGACACCAGTTCTTAATATGTTGGGTACTAGTCAGATGACTGGACTTAAAATTTGAAAACAGATTAGCAACAGTAGTATTGCTATGACTTCCGCTATCACCACCGCATTCTTTACGGCATTCCAAGCAAAATACTTTGACAATCCCCATACCATCTTGATCCCACGATTTCAGCACCCATTTGTTGTCCTCAAGTGAAACATCCCTCAAATCCTTCCTCAATCTTTCAGCCGCCCTTATGTATCGATCCCTGATTTCTTTAGGGATTACAGTAGATTTCCAACTTACCTCATTCTCTTCGCTGTCGTTACCTTTGCAGCTAACCCTAGAAGATCCCAGAGGCTCGGCGGATGCTTCAATCTGCGATTCAGGGTCTACAAGACCGCAATCTGAGTCGACTGCGGGCTCGAATTCGCCACGCGTTTCACCCTCCAACCTCCGACGCTTGGCTGGAACAGAGTTGCCATCGCCTACAAGTATCACATGCACCTCCTCGAGGATGTCGTTCAGAGCTTCGATCTTCTTTCGGATTCTGCAACTCTCTTCAACATCCCAGAACTCGAAAGGCTAGTCCAAAACCTTCACGGCCTCTAACCTCTCCCGTAACGAGGCATACGATAAACCGTCCCCAACTTTCACCTTCCCGAAGTATTCAGCGTCCGCATCCTCGTGCTCCCGAGTCCAAAACTTCACGTGCCTCTCTCTCGGAGATGCCATGAACCTCAGCAAAAAACCCTAAGTGAAGGAGAACCCACGGCACAGCAACTTCACCACAGCAAAGCGATTACTCTAAACCTTTTCTCTGCAGAAACCCCAAATCTATGCATGCACCCTAACGGAGCAAGAGCACGAGAGCACGGAGCAAGAGCACGAGAAGATTTGAAAATGAAAAGAACGCTCTAAAACTGCAGCCACTCAGAAACACAACTCGAAAAACCCGGCCACAAACACAGAGCTTGTTGTTCACGCGAAGGTGAGAGAGAAGACCCCACTCGGCCGTTATCTCCTTTTTCATCCATCCCAGCCCCAACCCGCATATTCATCCATCATACCAACCCGTTTCCATCCATCCTAAGCACCATTTTCAGAGTAATAATTGAATCTATAAAAAAAACTTTATTCATATCTTTTTCCTACAGGGTATTTTAGATAAAAAATAAAAGAATATGACCCATTATTTACCTCTATATATTACTTATAATTGAGTGTGAAGCGATTTGAATACCCTTTATTACCTCAAAGATTTTTCTAATTTTTGGACACCGTGATTTAATACCACCCTATATTATGCCGCACGTTGTTTAATAAAATTTTCTAAGTGACCCCCCCGGGGAATGACGTTATTGCCGGGAATGGGAAACGGAGTGCATTACAACTCTACGGGAGTAGAGGCGCTCACCAATGCAAGATTCAACCGATTATATCGGCGTGTGCAAGATATCCAAGAAGCTCGAAGTGCAGAAGAGGATCTGCTTGAAGAAAGAACATACCATCACGCACAACTGAGGGCCGCGGCACTAGACGTTATATTAAACGATATTTCCCTAGAAGTCAAGGCTTGGCTAGAACGTGAGAGAAACCTACAGAGACGGGGAATGGAAGTGCCTCATGCTTCTCATGGATTGCCAGACAATGTGTGGCAATGTGCAAATTTTTTGACTAGGAATGAAATGCAATTTTCCACTAAAGACAAATAGTTTGTAACAATGTGAAAAGAAATAATATTACTAGTTTTGACCTTAGGATCTCAATTAAGACTTATTAAGCAACATACTCTCAAAATTTCATAAACTTTGGCTGCACGGATTGAAAGATTATAGTGTTTGAAGTCAAGCAAATGGTTCATTTTATTCCCTACGTTCAGTGGATCAACGCGGATGACTTCACTTGGTGTCAACTTTTTTCACTATTCAAGGTCCAAATCCATTACCATCATATTAAGCATGATATTAGTTCCTTATTCACCAATTTTTAGAGGCAAAAGAGTGTAGCATATTCAAATCAGTTGTGCAAGGACTGAGGTTCAAAATTTGCCAATTCATGCTTTAATTTTTTTGTGAAGTAAACATGTTTTAAATTGATAATCCGAATGTTAAATAGGAAGGCTTACACTAGATATTGTTGTGGGAAAAATGAAAATTTGAATATGAAAAGATCTCTAAGATTTATGTAGAAAAATAGATCCTTTATCAAACATCATTAGAAATATTATGGCATCACGAAACACTAAACCATAACACACTCAACGCCCAACTCTCCCAAAACCTCTTACAAAAAATCCTCTCATTTCTTATTATCAAACTAAAACAAATTACTTTACCAAACGGCACACACATCATGAATAATGAGGACTTCAAAACCTTCCACTTCACCCCATCCAAACTAATAACAAATGCCTTACATATTGCCAAAAAACTTTTTTGTCATCCAACATGCCCCACCACATGCACTACAGTGGACCCTCTTTAAATGTTACTCCTTGGGAGCGGCCAAAAGCATAACACTTATCGAGGTCTAACACATTGAAAATAACACTTATAAATTTTGGAAAAAAATAATTATAACACATATCGAGAATAACACTTATAAGCCATGAGAAATTAATTTATAACATTTATCAAGGTATCAAACTTATAATACTTAAAAAATGAATGAACAATACATATGAAAAAACATATTTCTAAGACTTCAAACACTAGGTTTTAAAATTTTTATAATACTTAAAAAATGAATGTGTAACAAATATTAAAAACCACAAGTTCTCTAAGACTTCAAATATAGTTTTAAAACTTTTATAATACTTGGAAAATAATTGCATATAAATATCAAAGATTCAATTTGTAAGACGTCAAACATAGATTCAAAACTTTTATAAAACTAAATAACGAAAGTACAAAAAAATATAAATTCTTCACATCCGAATGAACATTCTCCGATTGTTGTTGCAAGAAATTCTTCAAAGTCTCAAGGCAACGCTTTGCGTCATTAAACTTAATTGTCTGAAGTGTAACCCCAAAACGTCATGCTCTTTCAACCATAATCACTGCTTGATACACATCAATTTTGAATTCTTTTTCTACCGTAACACATTCTAATTGATGCTCTATCACTAATTTCCTGTAATGAGCCTTAAAAGAGACTACAATGCATGCATCCATAGGTTGGAAACGACTTGTTGTATTTGGAGGCAAAAATAAAAGTTTTGTCACCCTCAACCGTGAAGCTACAGCTGGCAATTGATGACCAGAAAATTATCAACGAGAAAAATAACCTTCTCTCTTCGTGCCAAAACCATCTTCCTTTCAAAATCCATAATAAATTGTTCAAAGATAGTTGTTGTCATCCATGCCTACTTATTCGCAAACCACATAATGCCCAAGTTTTTAGGATTTAAAATATGCTGTAAGCCCAAAAATAGACCCCCTTAGAGAATCAATTTTTAAACCTACAAGGTCCTATTGTTACACCACTTAAACCATTCCTTATGCTTAACTGTAAATTCTAATTTTACTGGATTTGGATCTTTGGCATATCTATTTATGTATTCAGAATTTAATAGTACTATTACTTTGACCCAGTTAAGTGGACTCGGTTAACTTTTCCTTGTAATCAAACACTTAACTCTGGATAAATTTAAATAGGTCTAAGTAATTATTTAATTATTTGTTATGGGATAATTATAATTATTATTTTTTGGTTTGTTTTATTTTATTATTTTATTATTTTGTGTTTAGGTCGGCTGATCAGGCCTGATCCAGATCCTGTTTTGTGGCAGCAACTTCGGCAGCCCTTATCTTTTGATTCGTGACTCCGAATCCAAAAACATTTCCTCTCACAATGATCAGCAACTCATTTCCAACTTGAATGAACCACTTAGAACCAATACCAGCAGGCCGAGGACATAGAAACTACCATCACAAGAATTTTCCATGCACCAACGATCTCAACACATCATTGTGAACCAAAGACGAACTGATGCATACAAAATAGAGTCAATGGGCTGTGGACCGGTTCAGCTCTGATGGAACTTGTGGCCAAATACCTAATTCTAACAAAAATTTACCAGCGCTTCCGCATGAGATTCGGCCACCAGAATTTTAACACCTTGCTCCTCGCAGCTCTCCAGCACCTTCTCTCCGGATCGCACCGCGCGCGCAGGCTCTTGATCTCTCGCACAGACGCCCGCAGCTCCGTGACAAGCCGGGTGACGACCTCCGGCAATTCACACCACACTCACACTTCGACACAACACCTGTGGTCAGAGGCGTTTACAAACGCCGGCACCCTCCAGATCGATCCTCCTCCTCGAGTCTTCTCCAGCTCGTACCAGCTCCTCCGCGCACTCCAGCGCGCTCTCTCAACACCAAAAAAATAAAAAAAATGGCTCTCTCTCCCGAGCTCAGAACCAGACCTCGTGATCAATTCACGAACCCCGCAATCCCAGCAGCCACAACACCGACCGCCTCACACACACAAGAAAAGAAAAAAAAATAAGCATAAAAAAAAAACCCGCACCTCGTACCTCGCGCACACAGGCGCGCACTCTCCTCACACCTCGCGCACCCTCCTGCGAGCCTCTCCTCGCCGAACAGCTTCCTGGAACTGAGCCCAGCTCGCACGAGCTCCTCTCTCTCCGCGCACTCCGCGTGTTCTTCCCCCAAAAAACCACACAGGTCCGCAGCTCGCCCACGCTCGCAGGAGCTCCTCTCCCACGCAGCCGCGACGCACGCACACGATTCTCCTTTGCGCGCCCAGATGCGCACCTCTCAACAAAACAACACCACAAAAAACCGGAGAGCTCCAGCCTCCGATCCTCCAGCTCCCTCGCTCGCACGAGCTCCTTGCTCGCGCGCTCAGCGGCGCACCTCTCCCAACAGCACACAAAAACGAGAGCTCCATCTCCCGATCCTCCAGCTCTCGCACACACATGTGCGCAAAGAAAAAAAAAAACGACTCTCTCACACAGGTGCCCTAAAAAAAAAGAAAACAACACACGAAAACAACGAGCTCCAGCTCGCTTGCTCGCAGGAGCTCCTCTCCCACACGCCGATCGCGGTGCAGCACACCCCTACGATTCTCCTTCGCGCGCCCAGCGCGCACCTCTCGAACGGGTCTCCCAAAACAACAGAGAGCCCAGCTCTCCTCGCCAGGGATTCCGCCTGGCTCCTCCCTTCCCCTTTTTTTTTTTTTTTTTTTCCCTCTGCCTATCTCTTTTTCTTCCCCGACAAGATTGGCTTAGTTTTAATGAGGCAGTCCACGACCTCTCATAGAAGTGCAGGATTGGCTACTTACAGCCGTTTTGGCATGGTTTAAGTTTACCACTAGCATTAACTCGCCGCTTTGCTCCTGACAAGCCTCCCTAAAATTAAATCCATGGTGGCAAGAATTTTCATGTGGCATGTGCATGGGAAAGCACATCCAACCACCTTCTTTTCTTTTCTTCTTCTTTTTTTCTTTTCCTTTTGATCTTTTAAAGACTATTACACTAGATCTAATACTATCTACTGATGATTTGCAATTTACTTCTAACTTCAAAAACTAACCACACAGCTGGACTTCCAGCACCCTAATTAGTATACCTAAATTTTCTTAGTATTTTTGAAGTTTCCTAAGTATTTTTCCCGATCGGTCAACCGCCGATCCACTAGTCAAACCCTAGAAATAAATAGCAATTCAACTCGGAAAATTCTAGAAATTTTACCACTACTTCTACCTGCTAGGAGACACTCTTCCAATTTTTTTCCCATATTTTTTACCCATTACACAATTTTTGGTCATTTTCCAAGGACTTTCTTTCCATTTTTTATCTTTTTCTTCATTTCCATTCTACTTCCACTTACACTTTCAAGCATATTAGTAGGAAGGAGGACGAATGGGAAGTTTAATGTCACATAATGGCTCTAGGCCTATTAATCTAGGAATTTGACCCTAATAGATGGGTTGTCCACCAATTTAACTAAAACTTGGTTAATACTATCAAAAAACTCAAAAAAATGAAGAAAAAGAGTGAGGGCCCACTTTGGCCACACATATGCCTTGAAGTAAATGCTCGTGGTTTCAAATATTGATTTATAACTAATGGAAGAAGACAAATGCTTCCATCCCCATTTGCAATCAAAGCCACCGAAATGCGCTCTTTTAGTTTCTTCTTCCGAGACTCGTTTTGTAGCTAGAGTTCGATTAGGCTCTAATCTGTAAAAAAACCAGTCTCATCCATATTAAAAACATCTTTAATGTCGTATGTAGATACTATAGCCTTGATAGGACACTCTATTGAAAGTGAGATTTTCAGTACTCGCAAGTAATATTATTTCCCTTCATATTGTCAAAAAAAAGTTCTTGTCTTTAGTGAAAAATAGCATACCAACCCAAGTCAAACATTTTCACACATTGTCACTCATTGTCGGGCAAGGTACCAAAAAAAACTTCTTCTTTTCCACATAAAACCTAGAGATCTTCATATTTTTCACTTTTTATTTTTTCCACAACAATATGTAATGTAAACCTTCTTATTAACCATTCGGATTATCAATCAAAAGCATATTAAGTTCAAAAACAATTAAAGTGTGAATTAACAAATTCCGAGCCTCTACACCTTGCACACTTATTTTGAATATGCTACACCCTATCTCTACCTCTAAAAATTGGTGTGTAAGGAGCTAACGTCATGCTTAAAAAGATGGTTATAGATTTAGACCTTGTGTAGTGAAATTTTTTGACACCAACTGAAGCCAAAGTCTATTGATCCACTAAACGCAGGGAAGAAAATGAACCATTTGCTTGACTTCAAACACTATAATCTTTCAATCCGTGCGGTCAAAGTTTATGAAATTTTGTACATGTATTACTTAATAACCTTTATTGAGATCCTACGGTTAAAACTAAAAATCAAAGCTTTTGTTACCTTCTTTATTCATTGCACTAGAATCCACTAATTTTGAAGTGTTTTTGGTGTAAACCTGTCTTGGTACCTTAGGGGTTATTATCTTCCTTCAACATCGAACAATCATACTTCTCTTCCCCCGTCACATGTTCCACCAAATTAAAAAAGTTTTATTAACCATTCGAAAGAGATTAATATTTGGGTCCTTCAGTAAGGCCTTTGACCACAAATGGGCCAGTAAAGGTATAGCTCACCTTCACAATGAGGAGGAAACTCAACAAGCACGACATTGGGCTCGCATTGTGTCCAAAAACAACTCTCACCACACATTACACTCAATATCACACCGGACAAAAATTGGTCAAAAAATAAAACATGAAATGGCAATTTTTGAACCTCCACTCCTTGCACACTTGTTTTGAATATGCTACACCCCTTTTTTACCTCAAAAAATTGGTGTGTTGGGAAATAACATCAGGCTTAAGACAATGATAAAATATTTTGACCTTGTACAATGAAATTTTTTGATACAAAGTGAAGTCAAAGTCTGTTGATCTACTCAACCCAGGAAAGAAAATGAACCATTGTTTTGACTTTAAACACTAAAATCTATCAATCCGTGCAGTGGATTGCAACCAAAATTAAACAAGATGTTTCTGTAGAAGTATATTTTAAGATCTTACGGTTGGAAATCCGAAATTCACTTTAAATTGTGATTTTCATGTCTCTTTTTTGCAGTGGCAGTTTTGGACTGGTTTTAGAGCACAAGTGGTCGTGGTCCTTTAGGGGTTAAATGGCGGATTTAGGGAAAAATTGTTCTCCTATCAAGGTCTTAGTAATGACCTTCTACAATAAAAATTTGAAAGTGGAATGTTGGAAATTTAAACCCGAGGAACTTGACCAAACTTTCTAAAAGCCCATTGTTGACAATTGGTCCTTTAGGGGTTAATAAATTCAAAATAGGCAAAGAATCCCTTCATAAATTATTGTACCTATATGGCTATGTCCATAATGGCAACAACATGGACGAGGATTTTCCAAGATACTAATTGAAGGGGGAATCTATTGCCGATCATATTACCCGGTTTCCTTGCCTAAACCTTGGCAAATTATTGTTGCTGTCTTGAAGGGTTGGAGGAGTCACCGCCTTGTGCACAAACATTACTCCGTGTCCCATATCCATGGCGTTCATGGCGAATCACCATTTCCGAATATCGAGGTATGTCCCCACCATTGAGCCATTCCTTTACCTCCGGGGCAACTTCATCCAATATGGCATCGAGCGCCGCCACCAGTAGTCGTTTACGATGGTAGCGTTCTTCCCAAAACAAGTCTTCTGTACCGGTGTTTACAGCTAGAGGAGTTCCACGATAGGATCTGCGTAGTTCCAGGGTCTCTACCGCTCGCTCACCAGATGAGTTGTAATATGGTTTTGGTCCTAAACCGTGCACCAACTCCTTCCTCTGAGGATTCCAATGCCATTCCTTAGTTTGATAAAAAAAACATCTTCATGCCGTACCCAAGCGGGTTGTCAGGATACATCTCGTTCGCAGCTTGAATTAGTTTCTCTGCATCATCTTAGAAGTTCCCCCCCCCCCCAAACTTATGCCACACCTCTGCCTTTGATATATTGTGTCCCTAGCTCCACTCAACAGGGTGGCCATTGAAGTCGCCAAGTTCAAAATCATAATCATCTTGGCGATACACCCAATGGTTAGGCATGAAATCCCGGATGCCAAATTGCAGATACAAACGTGGATGTAATGGCGCTCTACAGATACAGCACATACATGAGCGAATCATACTCTTGATTAGACATTGTGGATGGAATGAATGGCCACATGATCCAATCGTAAAACACCCTTCTGGGCCCCAAGCATTTCCGCAAATAGGACATGACGATCCGTCGGATGTCATTGGATGTGGTTTTAGCCACAACGGCTTCCCCATCATATCTAGCGGATAGTCATGCACATCCTCGATGTTCCAATGATGATCGTCTTCTTTGACGTGCTTCCAATCAATGCTATTGTTATTCTTTTGTATCGACGGTTCCTTGTTGTCCCAACTTTTCAAATACATAGTTTCCTCTAGAGGCCACGATGTGAGCAAGAGGGTCCTCAATTTATTTTCCAACGTCCATTCGGCAACAATGCTCTTGAATTCCGCCTCATACTGCCGTGCTCGTGCCACCGCAAACACCGTTGTAAGCATCATCTCTTCCCGCTCGGCAATGGTTTCTAAAACTAAGGCTGTCAATTTATTTATCTTCGATTTGTCGTTTGCACTAATTGCCTTTAATTCATCCACCTCACATTGGAAATTTGCACATGTCGCCTTGTTTGTAATATGTTGTGCTTTGACTTCTTCTAGTTCCTTTTTCAAGCCTCCAATTTCAACTTGATAATTTTCAAACCCCCCATGGTCACTTACAGTACCATGCGGCATGCATGTTGTTGATATCTGAATGGCTTCGTTTTGATCCGCATTGGTCACCTCCAGAGATAATGGGGATGGCATTGACTCCACGTTAATTTCATTACTCATATGGATGCCCAACTGCCTCGCATCTGTGACTTCGGGCTCGCGCAATGATTGTTCAATGGCATCCACTACTTTTATCCTCTTAACTACTTTCCTCTTTTGTTTAGGAGATGCTTCTCAGTCCACTGACAATGATTCATCAGGGTCGTCAACCAAGCTTGGGTTATTGCGGAACCATGCAAGAACGAATTTTCTTGGAATCTCTACCGATTTCTTTGCAGAAAGGGGGTGTCCAAGAATCTTCCCACCACAATAAGGTTTGTGTAGCGTTGACCAATCCACCCTCTTCCCCAATTGATGTTCCGCATACATCAATGCCGCGATACTTCTAGGGATATTGTTTTTGGGCCATCGCTTCAAGTTGGAAATTGCACATAGAATCTCAAGGAACCTCCACTTCACATCCACGTCTTTGATGTCGCGGTACGTTACAGCCTTTGCTGAACAATGTTTCTTGTGGAGCTCTTCCGGCCACCATCTATCAAGATGCGCGAACTTAATATAGTCCATAGCATTTGTGGCAGTCCATGGCTCGCAAACACTTTCCCATCCTGGTTCCCCTAGAACATCACGATTTTGATATACTTCAAGCTCCAAATCCGCAGGGTTCCTCTTCGGCTTCTTCGCTGAACTAACAACTCGACCTCCACTATGCATGGTGGATAATTATTGGAAACCTCTATGGGCTCCCGCAATACAAAACAATACTATGTTTGAACCTATTATCTTGGCGATATTATCTATTGTAATATGAGAGTTCCAAATGATTGCTCAACTAAAACAACTATAACAACTACCACAACTACTTGCACTTCAAAGTAGTACTGAAATAAAGTCCCAATCATGCACTTCATAATAGTGCTACCTAGGAGTATTAAGACCCTAAATCCTTCTTGGAATATCTGATGTCTTTTGTACCTGATCAGTTACGTTTGAGGACAAAAATTCCCCCCCTTGGAAGAATCTTGGACCTCAAAAGGGCCACTTCCCCATCTGAAAACCTTACACACCCGCCGTCAACGTAGAGGCAAGTGCGTTAGGGCGTCTTAATGAGTAAGAAAGAGTGAGGCCACATTGAGCTCCTCTTCTTTTTTAAACACGTCGGCCATGTCCGCCCCCATCCGCTCCATCTGCTTTCCACTCGCTCCCCATCCGCAGTCCCTGTCCGATGCCCATCCGCGCCTATCCGCACCCATCCGCTCTCCACCCGCTCCCCATCCGCAGCTCCCATCCGCAGTCCCTATCCGATGCCCATCCGCACCGATCCGCTCCCCACCTGCCCCCATCCGCTTCCCACCCACCTCCATCCGCTCCCCACCTGCCCCCATCCGCTTCCCACCCACCTCCATCCGCTCCCCACCCGCTCCCATCCGCTCCCCACCCGCCTCCATCCGCTCCCCACCCGCCTCCATCCGCTCCCAACCCGCTCCTCGTCTGCAACTCCCATCCGCAGTCCCTGTCCAATGCCCATCCGCGTCTATCCGCACCCATCCGCTTCCCACCCGCTCCCCACCCGCAGCTCCCATCTGCACCCCGTGTCTGCTCTTCATCCACGCTCTATACGCATCCATCCGCTCTATAAGCGCTCCCCATCAGCAGTTACCATCCGCAGCCCCCATCCACAGTCCCTGTACACTCCTCATCCGCGCCCCATCCGCTCTCACCGATCCCCATCCGCTCCCCATCCGCGTCCATCCGCGGCCCGTCCGCTCCTTGACCGTGCGGTTCCCAATGTTCGCGATCCGTCGGGGCCTATATAAAGGCAACGAGGCCATTGACGATTTCACTTTTTGCACTCCTCTCCTTGCCCAATGGGAACCCGAGACCTTGTTGCGTGAGCAGCATTGCACGGGTTTCGACGGTACTGGAGTTTGGAGTGACGAATTGCGGGGAAACCCTTGCAGTTTTTTTTCCAGACTCACTCACATAAACGTTGCACACCGGATAACCGATTAACATTTTTTCACACAATGGCTGACAATAGGGTGCATTACCAAGATGCAGATATGCAACTCCATGAAGCTTATCATGTGGAAATTGCATCTGCTATTGCAGCTCCTAACGATGTCAACGGTGGTAACTTAGGAAGAGGCCAAGGCAGCAGAGGTGGACCAAGCAAGAGAGGTGGCAGACGAGGCGTCGGAATGAACCAAGAATTTTTTGCTCTCGGACGAAGTAATTCTCGTGGATCACAATCACATTCACAAGGTACACGAGGATCTGTGGGGGGAGGACGTGGAGCTGGGCGGTCTCAAAGATCAGAAAGCTTGGTTGGGGATCGAAACCTTGGAGGTCGTAGTTCAGGTGGCTCCAGTGTTGATCCCGAGCGTGGAGCCTCATCGGTACGACCACTTTCACATAATGTGGTACCAACACCATCAGAGTCCTTAGTTCCTAGCGAACCTTCAGACGCAAGAGGACGCGGACGGGGCAAACGACCAGCAGATTCAGAGGACTCGGGACGTGGGAAGAAAAGGCAAAGGACCTCTCATGTAGATCAGATGAGCAAGCCTTTCAGGACCAAGGTTGTGGTCGAGTTATTATCATGGTATAAAGATCATGACCTAGGTTAGCTGGAGAGACGCTACTTGAATCGAGGTGCTGTTGGATTGGAATCGTTGGGGGAGAGATTGAAAACAATTGTCGATGGCATTGCTAATGAAGAAACATTTGCCGAAGACAAACGCCGTTTTTCTTACGAAGAGTGGGTAAAGGAATACACTCAGAATGCCATTTTTAACCCCGTCGTAACGCTTTGGGAGGTACAAGCCAAGATATTAACAAAAGAAGGTCGTGTGATATCTGGGTGGGAAGAATTGAAGGTGAAGTTAGATAAATTCAAGGAGGGGGTAATGAAAGTCACCTCAATTTGCACCGCCTTGACCTCGATATTGGGGTGTGCAGATTTAACTCGAGCCGCCAGCCTGACCTTTGCCCTAGGCCTTCGCTTCACCGGGGTGCCCGACCTAAGGGCCTTCCTCATGGGTGGTGACACTTCTAATAGTTGGGCTATGGTGATGTCTGCTTTTAGGCGACTCAAGTCCGCCCATAAATTGTAAGGCCCTTCTCCTCCTTGTTCCTCGACACGCGGGAACGTGTTTACCTCGGGACTAGGGACTGGTGGACCCTCCCATGGTCCTTGGGGGGTGGACAAGGGTGTTCGGGACCTGGGTTTCCCATGGGGGGACCCTAAGTTGGCCCGTTTAGTGCCCTCCACCGCCTCCTTGGTGGTGTCGTTCAAGTCAGAGAAGTGAGGTGAATCCTCCTCTGAGGTTTCACCTTCCTCTGGTATGGGTGGAGGAGGACTCGAGTACCTAGGCTCCCGTCGGTTAGACCGAGTTTGGACTGCCAATGCGGGCAACTCACAAGTTTCTGCTTCCTTGTTTGTGCTCACCTCGTGGAAAGCTACATTTAGCTCAGTGAGGGAAGGGCTGTGGGTGGACACGATCTCACTTGACATGGTGGCATAGCGCACATCCTATGGGCCTTGGTTTTCGTTGCCACCGTGGGTTTGCCCTTGGTTTTGTTGGCCCTCGTGGTTTTGCCCTTGGTTAATAGGGATGTAACTGGCCTTGGTATTGACCCCTATTGGAGGGGTCTGATTTTGGCGATTATTGTTGTAGTCGTAGTAGAGACTAGGAGGTCTAGAGATATTATCGGAGGTGGGGTTACATGCACCTCTCAAATGGTCTTGGGCTTGTTGAGGGTAGTTCTCTGGTGGGAAAGGCATGGGAATTACCTTGTCCGGTCTACGACATACTTGGGTGGGGTGATTACCCCCGCAGTTACCGCATACCACCCCGCTTTTGACCCAACATTGCCCCGGTGGGTGTCTCTTGCCACACGGGTGATGGATCTCATATCGTGGTCTCGGAGGTCCCCCATAAGCCTGGCTTGGAGATGCATAGCCTTGAGGCACGTAGCTAGTTGCCACCGGTGGTTGATTCCTATGGGGAGGCACATACGGGGTTTGAGCGACCTGGTACTGCGGTGCTGCCGCTGGGGTGGTGCAGAAGGGATTGGTGTACCCCGGTTGGCCACATTGAGTGCACCATAGGCCCGAGGCATGTCTACCAGACTCTATAGGTGGAGGTGTGGGATTAGGGACTTGGTTTTTAATTAACAAGGCCATTTGTTCTTGCATGGCCTTGATTTGTAGAGCTAATTGGTCCTGGAAGCCTTGTTGGCCTTGGAGGATTTCATTCTTCATTTCCTCCTTCCATGTGCCCCGCTCTTCGTGATAGGTGAGTTCGGGGAGAGCTACCGGTGGCCTAACATTCAAGGGTGGAGCATAGTAGTTCCACAGGGGGACTTGGGCAACCGGGGCTCCTGCGTTAGGTTCTGGGGTTGGTCCCTTGCCCTTGGCATGGATAGGTATAAAACTAGGGATGTGGTGCTCTTCCTTCCGCCACATACGCTCTTGGTCTCGATCAACTTGCTCTATTAGCCTAGCTTGTGCCTTGGCAGCGTCTAAAGATGTGGGGCGGACCTTCAAAATCTCCCTAATGGTTCCCTCATTGTTGAACCCTTGGATAAAGAATTGGGTTAGGGTGTCATTGGTGAAGAGGTTCCCCACAAACCTTGTAACCACCAGCTCAAACCTCCTAATGTAGGTCGTGATCTCCTCCCCTGGGCCTTGGCGTAGCGCGGCTAGGGCTGTGAGGGCATTACTTTGACCTACCTCGGGTCCAAAAAGGCCCTCATGAGGCTATCCCAATCTTCAAAGGTACCAGGGGGGTGATTCCTATACCACTCGTAGGCGGCGTCCTTCAAGGTACACAAGAACCACACTAGGAAATAACCGGTGTTGGTGATGAGGCACGTCGAGAGGAGCTCCAGATAACGTTCTACGTGTGCGGAGGGGTCTTCATCTTTGGTTCCTCTAAAGGTGGGCAAATTGGGTGGCATAGGCGCCGCTTGCAAGCCCTCGGGTACTAAGATGGGTAAACCCCTTGGCTGAACCAAGGGATTAATGGGAGGCCGTACCGGGGGTGGTCCTCCAGAGGCCATGGTAGGGGCTGAGGTGTTGCCCCGTGGACTAGTGGTGTTGGTGGTATTCACCGGATTGAATGAAGTGGAAGGAAGAGATGGAGGAAAGGGAAGGAAGGGGGCTGGTAGAGCCTCTAGTTGTACCTCCAAGAATCCCTCTGCTGTGTCCTCGGTGAGTTCCCTAGACCTACTCCTTCTTTCACTCGCCGGTTCCCACGGTGGTGTGAGGGAAGGTCTTTGGGACCTTGTGGCACGGGACATCTACTCTAAGATCCAAAAAATAGGGTCCAGTGGGTCGTGGATGGTAGTCATGTCCTCCAAAAGGCTTCCCGTCGAGTTGTCGAGGTCATGGGTGGATCGTACGCAGCGCTCCTTCCAATCAGCGCCCCTACGTCTTGGATGCGTCCACGACTCCAACTTCCGTCCACGGTGGCTCAATTGGTCACACACACCATTACTTGCAACACATGATTCAAACACCTCATTCCATTCCAAGTTGTACTTACCTTGGTGGTTAGTCAAGCGCGGGGGAAGGAAGGGGCGCCCTTGTCCCATACCCGGGCTCATGCACCCTTCTCCTTCGGCCTAGGAGCTCACTGGAATTCTTACGAACACCGTGGGAGGGCCGCAACCTTTCACCCCTAGGCCCCTTGCTCGACTCAAGCCACAAGACTAGAAGGGGATCCTTCCAACACAAGGTGTTTTGTGGTTGGAAGGTCGGGAAACCACACTCCCTTCTAGACCCCCACCTTAAAACACAACTTGGCACGTTCATTCATTCACAAGACTTTCAAACATGCACACAATTGACACTCAATCAAGCATTCATGAGCAAGGTTGGGCACTTACCTTTAAGCTACCCAATGCCGCTCCTTAGACCATGAGTCTCTTAGCGTTTGTACCCCTACATCCAACGGTAGAATGATTCACCCTTCCAAGCAATGGACACGCCTCCTCCCGGCGGACGCACCAAAATGTGAGCCAAATAAACCGCCCCTAAAGAGTGGCTTATCTTGAACACAAGATCCTAATATGGGGCCTAGATCCTTGTGTAACCAATCCTCAGCCCATTCATACACGACTCATACAAGCATGGTGACCCATCTCATGTTCACTTAGGTTCCTTGTGGTTGATTAGTGAGGTGGTGACTTAATCCAGCCTTCTAATTGAACCCACCTTTGAACAAGTGTAACTTTCACTCTAAGGCCCCGAATGCAACGTTTCCAACTCTTATGGGTTCAATTCATCATTCCAAACTTGACTAGACCCTTACTAATCAGTTTCAGGCTTAGGTGTGACCCTGGGACCAGTTGGCAGCAGACAGGCTTCCCTACTTCCTACAATTTATAATCCTAATTATCTCCTCGACTCTAACTCTGATTCTTGTGTTTGTTTTTTCAATTCCTATTAGTTTTTTATGCTTAACATGATGGCAGCCTTCAATTAATCATTTGACTCGACCCTGGACCTCACAGCCAGCGACCAGCAGCGCACCTTCAACATACATCTTTACTCAAAAGTTGTAGCCAAGCATTCACATGCACGCCCATATACTTCACCTGATTAACCTCCTTAACACTAAGCTACTCATGAGCATCCAGCTGCGTTCTCTTACTTTTATAGAGTGATCACCTAGTTAAGTTGAATTGATTGTAACCCTAATTCTAGTGAAATTTTGACAGCGCTTCCGCGCGACGTATGAGACTTGAAAAATTAGGGTTTCTCAAGCAGGCGGAATTGATTACTAGAGAGGGGGAAGGAGAGCTCCCTGGTTTGGTTCAATTCACCCTCCTTCCTTCAGTTCTTCGTGATCTTCTTCCCTTCAGTCCAGCTCCCCTTCTCTTCGTGATCTTCTTCTTGGTTCAGCCCTCTTTGTGATCTTCGTGTGCTTCTGTCCAGCTCCTCTTTGTGTTCTTCGTCTCTTCGTTCAGCTCCCCTTCCTGATCTTCTTGATGCCCTGGTGCAGCTCCTCTTTGTGTTCTTCGTCTCTTTGTGACCTTCGTGTTCTTCTATCCAGCTCCTCTTCGTGTTCTTCGTCTCTTCGTGATCTTCTTGTCTTCGTTCAGCTCCCCTTCGTGATCTTCGTGATGCCCTGGTGCAGCTCCTCTTCGTGTTCTTCGTCTCTTCGTGCAGCTCCTCTTCTCTTCGTGATCTTCTTCCCTTCGTGATCATCATGATGCCCTGGTGCAGCTCCTCTTCGTGTTCTTTGTCTCTTCGTTCAGCTCCCCTTCCTGATCTTCTTGATGCCCTGGTGCAGCTCCTCTTCGTGTTCTTTGTCTCTTCGTGCAGCTCCTCTTCTCTTCGTGATCTTCTTCTTGGTTCAGCCCTCTTCGTGATCTTCGTGTGCTTCTGTCCAACTCCTCTTCGCGTTCTTCGTCTCTTCGAGATCTTCTTGTCTTCGTTCAGTTCCCCTTCGTGATCTTCTTCCCTTCGTGATCTTCGTGATGCCCTGGTGCAGCTCCTCTTCGTGTTCTTCATCTCTTCGTTCAGCTCCCCTTCCTGATCTTCTTGATGCCCAGGTGCAGCTCCTCTTCGTGTTCTTTGTCTCTTTGTGATCTTCGTGTTCTTCGTGATCTTCTTCTTGGTTCCTTTCTCACAGTGGCCGGGGCTTCCGGCTCTCACACTCCCTATTCTCACACCCTCTCTCTCCCTACGCTCGTCCTTCAATTTTTCTCCAACTGCCTCGACCTTCGACTAGAGACTCTCTCCAGCCTTGCTCTCCTGCGTTCCCATGGGCGTTCCCCGCCGCCTTTGGCCTTCTTCCATAAATGGCTTCCTTCTTACAAAGCCTATTAAACCTATAGCTACTAATTCCGTGCCACCCTTGCATTTAACAAGAGTGGGTGTCCCACTAACCAAGGAATATCTAAATCTAAACATTGACTCCATGCCACATGGGTGTGCATGATCTCCAATAAGTGAGCCATTAAGTTAATTCCAAGGTTGTGAATCAATTAATCTACCTAGATTGAATTCCCCTTGCTTGGGGTAATTCCTAATTTTCCCTAGTGATCGACGAGGGGTTTGCCCCACCTTTTGGACTCTTCCAACCATTTTCTTAGGGGCTTTTAAACCTCCTTCTTTTTTTCCTTCCTAATTATTTTTTTGGTTAACTTAATAAAATCCGTGGTCGCCATAGAGTGGCTCCTATTTAAGGAATTAGTGAACGGAAAGGCCATTTAGCTGTATTGATCAAAAATCATGGGTTAATCCTATTGGATTACCCACTTCAAATACTAGTTGAACCTAACACAATTGAAGTGCGGTCCATTCATCCTCGGGAGTCGTTTTGGCGGCTCACAGTGACTCTTGCGGCAGGCGCAGCCACCCCGACTTCAAGCCGGAGTTCCCGGAAGCGCAAGAGAAGAGAGGAGCAGAAGAGACTCGAGGAGTTGGCCTGGAAGTAGGCCAGGATCTTGGTTCGTAGGTCAGTGTTCAGTCCAGGATTTGGCCCCCAGTTGACTTTGGTTTTGACTTGGTTTTGCCTTGGATTTTGTGTAATAAGTTACCTCTGACGGTGCACGTCGTGTGGAGTGGCAGCCATCGCTGCCAAGAGTAGTTAATGTCACCGTTAGAAGGTATCGTTGAGTTTGGACTCTTGTGAGAGTCTTTGGCAGTATAAGAGAGGAGTCTCGTGGCCTCTCTCTTCATTGCTTGATGTGTGTATTTGCTTTCTGTTTAATTCTAAACCTACGCTCTGAGAAGACCTTCGATGGTTGGAGAGCTCGGATTGCATACATGACTGTGAGTGTCATTTCAAGTAGTCCACTCCTCAAGTCCATACTAATTGTCTAATCACTGTTTCCTTGTTTCATCAAGTAGATTAGTCCGGGTGGGTGGAAATAACAGGTGAGGTGAGAAGATAGCTAGTAGGGGCGTGACTCCAACTCTAACCGTTACAATCGTTTCCTTGTTCCATCAAGTAGATTAGTTGGGTGGATGGGAATATCAGGTGAGATTGTACGCGTCTAGGGAAGGACGAGGGGGGAGTGATGGATGTGTAAGGGTCCTAGCGAGTCTTGAGTGACCTTCCGGCGTACCGGTTGGTGTCGATTGTGAAGACTCGTATCATTCCCTGACATATCTTACCTCCTGCCGCATCGGATGTGGAGGGAGACTGAGAGGAGGACGGATAGTGGGTGGATAGGCCCCTTGCTCACTTACATTATGCCGCTCGCAGCCTCGGAAACACGGGTCTAACATCCCTTCGGGGGGATCTCAGTGACACCATAACCATCCAAGTGAGTGAGTAGAGTTAGAAGGAGAGAATGGGAGGTAGAGTAGCTCTTACTTGTGTCCAACGCTAAAAACTCTCGGCGAGTCCACGGACTGCCATCCGTGGTGATATAATCTTTATCCGGGTACTCGTGTACCCCGGATGTCTATAGTGTGTAGAACTGTAAAGATAATTTCCCCCCTCCCTTAACCGGGACTAAGCGAGGTAGGTCCTTATCCGAAGGTCCCTACCTTCTGACGAGGTAGGTCCCTACCCGAAGGTCCCTACCCGAAGGTCCCTACCTTCCGATGAGGTAGGTCTCTACCTGAAGGTCGCTACCTTCCGAGCGAAGTAGGCTCTTACCCGGGAGGAAAAGCGCTCGTACAGAGAGCGGGATGGTGGCTGTAGATAAACGCTCCGGCGTTGTAATCTAACCCTTTTCCTTCTTTTGATGTAATTATTGTGATATAGGTAACCTGGTATACATATAGATGAGTTGTTAGTCGTTGTAGTTCTCCGTGATTCTCTGTGGGAAGGATTACCTTAAGGGTATCTTTGTGTTAAGATATGAATAGTTGCCAACACGTACTACGACAACCCTCCCCAAACAAAATTATCGACCTCTGAAACCCTGAATCCCTCTACTACAAGTTCAGTGTTACTCTACCATATCTCGGGTCACGAATGCAATGTATGCTACCACGAACTTGTGGTTCCCAACTCTGACTATTCCCAATAACCTAACGCAGTCAACAATACAACAACATCACGATTCCCCTTCCCGCGAATTCCCGAAACCATATCGCAGTTCACAATACGAGATAGTCGTGTATCCCCTCCGCGAATTCCTTAAACCATAACACAGCAACCCAAACAACTAAAAGCACGCGTCAATCTCACATGAGGATTTCGGTTTCGGGTTTGCTTCTCCGCCGTCCATCTTCAATGATGTGCCGAGCCCTTCCGCACGCCCTTTGCTCTCTCCTGCAACCCCAACTTCCTTAACATCAGAAAACATCAATCCAATGCGCCATCAATCGAAGAGGAACGACCACATATCTTCTTTAACTTTTAGGTCAGACGCCGTAGAAGCAATTCAAGTGCATGCAGAAAACTTGTACCGATGCTAAAAGGTCCGGCACGGGGAACGTAGTAGGAGCTACGCACCGTGTAAAACAACTTCAATCGAAAAAAACCTAGACCCCAATCGCACCCTATTCGCAAACTCGTTCTCAAATCCGAGAAAATCTACTTCAAACAAGAATACCCTAAACCACAATCGCATATTGGCTCTCGATGGAGTTCATCTTCGTACATAAACCTAATTCACTCACATATCCAATCTCTAAACACATGTCCATCACGAATTTACAGCTCACATAAATCATTATGGCCAATCCTCTCAAGTACGTGAGTAACCTGTCATTTCTCTCACGTCCGGTTCAGATGTGGTCCCCTCATACATCTGCACATCAGCAAGATCATTTCTCTCCTCAGGGCAATGTCGGCTTCCAGCGAAGCATTCTGGAATTATAGTTAGCCCAGTACTTCTCTCCCTGTCATCACCAATTTGTACTCCATCAAGCTCTAATTTTTTAGAAGTTTCAGAGAAAGAATCCTTAGACTTTCCCATCGCAATGCCTCTCACTTCTCTACTTCTCATCAATGTTTTACAATCACTAAAATAGAGCTTCTGCCTTCGTCTTTTCATAATAGCAAGAGACTCATCAACAAAGATTAGCCTTGGTACTCAACATTTATTGGATTCATATTTTGTGCCTCGCTTGAAAAGACATAAGTCGTGTCACTGTACGGTGAGTCTGTACTACTTTATTTAATTGTGCTGCTCATTACTTTCTGTCATACCCTAGTGGCACCGTCTTCTGCCAGCATAATTGCATCAAACCGCCATAGCCATTTCGATTTACTTATTCAATTAGCTTTTATATGGCCTAACCTCTAATTACTGTTCTACGTAGTGCTCCCATAAATTAGATGACGTCCGCATATCCATTTTAAATTCCAATATCAGAAATGTAGTGCATCAGTTCCCGACTTTAATTCAATTCATTTCTATGAGCGTACTAATATCCTGTGATTTGGTCTGACCTTAAATCATATTTTAAAGTTTAGCTAGACGCCATTTTTATCATTATGAAATCAGTTACTCTTGAATTTCCTTCACCGCCATCTATTTTGATGCCTAGGAATCCAATCTTGACGGCAAGAGATGTTATTTGGCACAAACCTCTGAAATCTAGCTAAAGCATTAATTCTAAGCACTTCTGGATTAAAATGTCCCATGCTTCACCTTCCATACAGTAAAGGAGAACCCCTTGTTTCATCTTGATTCTTTTCACTTGCAGCTTCGTTCTGTGCTTAGAATGGCTTCCTTGGCGGATCATGAGGCTAGTTCAGTCATTATTTGTGGAGATAGTGAATGCGTCCCAATCTGTTTTCTACTAATTCTGAGGGAATTGCGACTACTACTTCCCTTCATTTAAGTCAGCGTTTCCATGTCATTGAGGGGTCCTTGAATGTTGAGAAAGAGGAATTTGACGAGTTTTCAGGAGAGCTCACACACACTGTAGCTCAGTCCTCTACAAATTGGAACAACGTTGTAGTCTGGTCACTTTGATGTGGGAAGTACAAAGTGTATGGAGCTAGGGAGGTTCCTGACGATTCTCCTTCACTTTCCTTAACTCCCAAGTTGTCTACCACTACAACTCAAGTTACACCTTTGATGCAGAGAGTGAAATTAGAACCGGTAGAGAATCTGATTCACATCCTAAGCGATGACTCCAACAATGACAGTCTAGGTTTTAGTCCCTCTGAATCCGAGAAGAAAACGCCAGTTCCAGCCATGGCTGCGACAGCGGCTGCCACTTCCTCTCTGCCTCCAAGATCCAAACTCGGGGTGAATCCGAATCCTATTCATTCTTCTAGTACAATCGACTGTCTACGTAATCTTTGGTCTCGATCTAGATCAAAATCTCTTTTAACCAAGTTAGACTTTAATTCCCTTAGAGTCGAGAAGGTTGACTTCCTTCCAGCAGCCTTTAATGAAGATGTCATATTTGAACTTCCACCGATTGGCAAAGGAATTGCCTCATCACAGGCTGGATTGCTCCTCGGTATGGATAGGAAGCATGACGGTCATAGTTGGACTAGACCCGTCACCACTCATATTGCGAATGATTCTAACCTCACCTTCAGGACTTCTTCATGTTTGGGACATTTGCAATGTCTTAATCCTCAATGCGAATACTTGGAGCGGAAGCATAGAGCGTCAAACGTTAATGAGACCGAATGGGAGGGCACGTTGTCATCTGTTTTTGGGGTCGGTGGGGCTTCTCCTCTTGGTTCAACAGTTGTGTGTAAACTTTGCCGAGTTCAGCCTACTTGCTTAACAACCTGCCCAACAAAAATTTACTATGTGTTGGGGAAGGACACCATGTCCCGTGTATGTGTCCATATTGGAACACATGAGCATCCTGTTAAATTAGGCAGCTGTCGGGATTCCTCCACAAAGTTGAAGACCCTAATCTCTGAGCAAGTAGAGCGGACCCCAACTGCCACAAACTCTTCCATTATTTTAGAAGAAAGTAAGGAGTTTATTGGTGAGCTACTGCTGTGTCCAGAGGGAGTATCACAGAAGCCACTAGTCTTAGAAGAATCAGTGTTGGTCTTAGAGAAATTTAAGCAAATGACATCTCCTAGTATCCGAAACGAGGTTACAACTTTCTGATACTTACGACGTTTTGGTGTAATGGATAGCATCACTAAACTTCGGGGATCAAGCAACTGGGCTTTTGTACAGGAGAATAGATTTCCTGGGCAAGGCGTTGATTCAGACAAAGTGTTTGTGTTTAAGATGGTAGAAGTTGGTCCTGGTAGCAGCGTAGATCTTGTGAAGCCAATGCAACCCGAAGGGAACCTTGAAGATTCATGGATCATGTTTGACCATGTCAAACGAGTAAAGGGATGGACCACGATGGGTTGTCATGTGTACGACTCAACCTATTGCCGTGTGATGACGATTGCCGTATGTGACATGCAATCCAAAAACGTCAAAGCTCAGCTAGTGTTTTGGAAGAACTTGAATGCACTTGCTGCGCGACACGATGTTTCGACAGTTTCTTTCAAAGGATTCATGGTTGATAGCGCACAGGCCAACTAGAATGCAGTGCGCATTCTTTATGGGAGCGGAGATGCGTCACTACGGATGGACAATCGGGAGAGAACGTGCCTTTTTCACTAGACTCAATCCCTTGAAAAGCACACGAAGGCTGACATTAGAGCCGACCTTCAAGAGCAACATCGTCAGCTCTGCAAGCTGTACAAAGATGCAAAGACCATTGAGAAAGCTGAAGCAAAGTATTTGGCGATCAAAGCGTGGTGGTTATCGTCGGGCGCAACATCTGATGCTGGTGCCGTACGTCTTGATTTATGGCTAGTCTTCTGGCATTTTCGGTATCGACAATGGGGTGGGTTTATGGTATCGGTAAGTACTTTTTTCATTCATCTCACATCTATTTTATAGGTGTTGTATTTTTTTAATTGAATAGCAAGTTATTTATATAATTGGGCACCGTTGTAATGGCAGTCTGGATCTTGATGTCTAAGAAGGTGTGCCGTTAGCGGCACACCCTTGCTACGTAGATCTTGAAAGTGAAAATTGTACCACTCGTTTGCTATGCCGCTGACGGCATACCAACTTGCTGTTATTCATAAAACCTTGTTGAGTTACAAGCAGAAGTATCTGCCTCCAACAGTACACATATCCTAACTTCATGCAAGCCCACAATTGTTCACTGCCGCCAGCGGCAATTCAGATTGGGCATGTGCATTGCGTCAGTTTAGAGTTTTCTCAACTGATTATTCTTATTCTGTCCCATCTCTTGGCGAATATATTATTTAGAACAGCCATTTTCAGTAGACTTATAATTTCCCCTTGACCTCCTATTTTTTAATTAAGCTGGAACAGTGTCTTGCTTGGAAAATGGGTGTGTCGTTGCCGGCACACCTTCGTAACGTTGTTAATACCTCACAAATTCTTTCTTTTCATTAAGTTAGACCCTCAATTTTAAAAGAACTTCTTTGTAAGTTGTCTTGCTTCGCCGTCTTGCTCTAGTGGATTGGACGTAGTACATATTTTCTGTTTCTTTTTCACAAGTTCATTCATCACAATTTCTTGATTGATTACTGCAGGAACTTACCGATTCTGAATTGGCTCAAATGCCATCTTGCAATTTAGCAGAAACTATCTACCATAAGTGGTTGCAACAGTCGGAAAAACGTGGAAACGATTTCTACGTTGCCACTGTTGATGACATGGTTCGAGCCTTCATGCAAGTCGTGGCTTGCTATCAATTTTTGAAAGGAGAGCGAGGAGGGCAAGGGCCTAGGAAGGAAGAGCTTCGTCTTTGTGCTGCTCATCGCATTGCTCAACGTTCGGGGAACTCCAAAGCACTTCATGAGGCTTTCTCTAATATGTCTGGAGTTGTTGAGTTTTGCACTCGCCCTCCTCATTTGGAAGGAGAGGGAGTCTTCCTGTCCCTGAAACGGAAGCCAGACCTACCTCCTGGATCTGAGTTCGATTCTCATCGTCTAGACAAAATCAACATTTCACGCCCTAGGGTCACGACTAGGGCATCTTCACAAATTACCGTGGACCTTACTAGTGACGAGAGTGTTTATTCAACAATTGCAGAAGAACCATCCAACCAGGCCAATCTCCCTGAAACAGGTACTTTAGCAAAGGTTACTAATAATTTGGGTGTTTTGGAGACTGCCTGCGATGAAAGCAAATGGCCTGTTGCAAGGCTACCTAGGACATCAGCGAAAGCCTGTTTTGCACAACAGGCTGGTACGAAGAAGAAGTGTATTGCTCGAATTGTGCAAAACAACAAGAGTACTGCCGCACCAACCTACACTTGTATGATGAAGAACTATAAGAAGACAAGATTGGAGAGGATGTAGTTTTTCTTTTGTAACGATGACATCCATCGCTGTGTGCTGGAATCAAAGAAGGACTGGGTTATTTCTAAGCCAGCCGTCCCTAACGTTTGGCTGGTTAAAGCTGGCACGTCCCTTATGAAGGCCGAGATTCTACGTCTTGGAAACGTTGGTTTTCGACTCGCCGAGTGCGTAATGCTCTCTCTCCGGAAATTGTTCTCTCAGGATGATGCAATGTTTGACTTGAAATCTGTTCCAACTCTGATTAACTCATATGAACATCCGAAGTAGAGATTTGGCAAGAACATCCGTCGGAATCCGAAGGCCCCAACCACGAGACATCGGAACACATGCGCATCTGCGCTTTCCGTTCTTGGAAAAGTCAGTAAGCTTCTTATGCTCCCTGATCCCGCCTTTGGCTCCATTCTGTCATTCGAGAGTCCAAATCCATTACTAAGGTTTCAAACTACATGCTTTCTATCAATCAATTTCATAGTTGTGACTGCCTGTCTTTCAAAGAGATGTCGAGCAAGTCTCTTGGCAGACGTCCTCAGTGGTGTTATTGCAAACACCTTTATTTTATCTTCACCATTGTTTGTGAGCTAGATCCAGAGGTGGATGTCTTTAAGCACGCCCCTAGTTTTAGCTTCAACGAGATAAAGTGTGTTCTCGAAGTCCTGCTCCAGAAAGAGGGCTGCACATAGTGTTTGATTTCAGGAAGTCACCCTTGTACTTATTTTCTATAGTATATAAGAGACGGTGAGACTACAGGGCCACCGTTGGATTTGCATCAATATGAACTATTCTTGTTTTTTCCTCCTGTTTTTTCTTCCTGTTTTTTCTTCTTGTTTTTTTTTTACTATTTTGTTTTTTTTTTTTTTTCCCGGGTCGGAGTTCCTACAGTAGTGCCTACTTTTTGCTATCTTGTAAAGTAGAAGATTTTTCAACCAGGAATCGAACCCTAGACTTCATACTTCTTAGTATACGACATTATTCCCTAGGTAGCTAAGGGTCCTCTCAGACCGTCGTTTAAATTTGGACCTCAAACACTTCTTGAAGGACCCGAAACCCTGTTACAATTTCACGGTCATTTACATGATGTTCTAGTGTGGGATTCCGTTCCCACATGATGCCGGAAGTTAACCTTAAGTTCCGGCCAAAACACAAAAACTTAATAATTACTTAGGATAGATTGTGCCAGGATACAACCAATAGCCTTCAGGTAGGAATAAAGGTGGATCAACCTGACTGCCCACCCTAATTAAGCCTAAAGATGTTAAAAGCGGAACCGGAGCAGTTACCAGAATTCCAGGGCAGTCAGTCATCCGGAACTGTCAGCCGGAACTGTCCCCATCAACCGCCATCATGATGACCGTACTAACGGCCAGACTACTTAAAGTTGGGGTTTGGTGGGACACTATTTCATCACACTTCGTCTTCCAGGGTCTAGATTTTCTTTCTTTCTCCCGCGCTCGCTTCCGCTATCCCGCTTACGGTTTTTTCTAACCTCTTGCCCTTAGGGTTTTCGAACAAAAACGGTTAGAACGGACCTGTGTCCGTTAGGGAGGATTTTTGTGAGGTCGGTGCGTGCAGGGACAACCTCGAGAGATTGTGAGGGGATAGGCAAGTCTCATGAAGTCTGTGCCGATGGCGAAGAAGAAGAGGACGGACAGAGATGGGCGCGGCCGAAGAGACGACGAGCCGGCAGTTGCACTGCCGCCTTTAACCCGTGTTCTTCCGGAGATACCAGAAGACCCGGACGAAGTCGACATGCTGAAGACCAGCCTGAAGTACATGGGCTATGACGGGTTGCTCGAGGTTCTGTGGGGCATTCGGGAAGAGGTCTACGTCCGGGAACTTGTCGGGGTGCTGGACGAGAAGTAGAAGAGGTTGATGAGAGCCCATCCGGAAGTCTGGGGAGTCCCGGAGTGGTCTCAGGCTTACAACTTCCGAGCCGGCCGCACCAAGGTGGTGGAACGGCGGGACGAGTTCCTGACAGAGGAATTCGGAGGACCAGCAGACCCAAAGGATGGCTACAACCTCCAAGACCTTTGGCACCTGGATGCCCAGCTCGTGCTAGGGTTTTTAAACCCTATCTTCCATCCGGAAAAGCCGAAGCGGGTGGTGGCGAAGTGGGCCTGCACTTTCCTCGGAGCACTCCGGGGGAAGATCGTCGTCGACTGGGGGACGTTGATGACCGACCTGATCAACCGGCTCGTGGCCAATCTTCAGAAGGTGAAGAAATCAGCAACACCTCTGGCCTCGTATGTGGTGCACCTTTATGCTCACCACGAGCAGCTGACCCAGACAGAAATCCGGCAGTATGATGAAGTCCTTAACTTCCAAAAGTATGGAGGGGACGAGTCGGAAGAAGAGGAGTCCGGGGAGAAGGAGACTATGCCAAAAGCAGCAACCACCAGCACTCCGGAGGGCCGGAAGGCTCCTAAGAGACCTCGAGGGAAGGAGCCCGAGGCGGAGAGTCCGGAAATATGCAGCTCCTCTGCATCATCCGGAGAAGACGAGTCCGGACCGTCGGAGGGGATGAGCCGGAAGAGGAGAAAGGCCGACAAGAGCGATTCCAAGGGTCAGCTCAAGCTGATGGATGAGCTCACCCGGGATATTGGTTGGAGAGTTGGGCTCCTTAAGGAGACCAACTACATCATCACCACTTGCGTGGAACAAATGTTCCGAAGTCTGGACGTCGACCGGCTGGAGTACGCCATCACCAGGGTGGAGGAGCTCCGGAACCGGGAGACGGATGCGAAGGCGCTGCATACCCAACTCTCCTCCATGTACAAGGCCAGTACGGACATAGAGAAGAAAATGAAGCCTTACCTCGCTGAAGCAGCCCTGGCGGTGACGGCCCAGAAGGAAGCCGAGGCGAAAGCCCTTGCTTCCGTAGCGCCCTTTACAGAGGTCCGGGCGGCCTTGCACATTCCGGTCGACGTGGTCAACCGGAGCCGGCTCTTCATCGAACTCGTGGAGAAGAAGGAGAAGGTCACTAGGGCCAACATCATCTGGTTTCTCCTAGACCAAGCGGAGAAAATGGGCCGGACCTAGGACCAGATGAAGATGTTGGTGGACAACGTCAGCGTGGAGCCTCCGGAAGACCCAGCAGCCCCTGGACCGGACAGGACCACGACACCAACCCGGACCACAGCCTCTCCGGGACCTCCGGCCAACTCCACTCTAACTCCAGGCACGTCAGCAAACCCGGAGTCGCTGGACACTTTGTCACCCCGGACGCTAGCAGAGGGCATTGTACTTCCCAACCCAAGTACGAGTGAGATCCTGAAGACCCTTCCGGATCTCCTGTCGCCACCCAACATGCGTCTGCCAGATCCTCCGGCGGAAGGCGGCATCCCTATCCCACCAAGGTCCATCTCCCGGAGATTGGCGTCTGGACCGAGGAGTCCTTCCGAGAGCTACAGAGACCTGGCCCAAGAGACCAAGTTAGCTTCCGCGACGGAAACACCAGCACCCCCGGTCCCGGAAGGATCGCCGAAACAGCCTCTTCCACCTCCGGTCGCCAGTACCCAGGTGGTGGCTGCCCCTCCAACAGCAGGACCATCAACCCAGAAGACCGACCTTTTGCCTGCAACATCGAAGAAGGCGAAGGGCAAGTCGTGCGTTCCGGTGAAGATTTCCCCCTCCCGCCGGAGTGGGAGAAATCGGGGTCCCGGTGCTCCCACTTAGGGTTAGTTAGGTTGCATGTTCTTTTTTTTCTCTTTTTCTCAGGGTTAGAGTCCGGATCAGCAGCGACTAACGATGGGGCCCCAAGTGCACCCGGCTGCTGCCGGAATCAATGGCCAATTTTTGTTAGAGAAGGAATTCCGGAGGACGGAACTGTTCCGAGATTTTAGGATTTGAGATCCGATGTGGAACTTTTCCGGATTTCTCGGGTCTTTTAGATAAGATCTAGCGGATTTTTCGTAGGTGTAGGTAGAAGGAAATCTGAATTTAGAGAATTCAGTGAGTACTTAGTAGTGAGGTTTTGGGGAAAAACCTTCTATCTTGTTCTTCTCACTCGGAAATATACGCTGTCACTTACACTAGATTTGCTACCTTGTGTTGTTTGTGGTGTAAAGAACCTGTGAGGGACGGATCCATTCTTGAGGGTAGGGTTGTGTGAGTGATTTTTCCGTAATAGGGTAAGTCCACTGTTTTGCCGGAGGGGGAATCTGTCAAGGTCAATATCGGGAGATCGCTTGGGAGAGCTAAAGAGAACTATTGCAGAGGTGTTCTTGGTAGTCTCCAGGGTCCGGAAGTAGCCAGGACGGGAGGAGATGAACTGCAAAGGTATTCTTCGTGATCTCTAGTTCACGGAAGTAACCGTGCAAAACTACATTCCGGTCACGGCCGGAGTTCTCCCCTAAGATAGGAAAAAGCCGGATACCCATATCTAGACGGAATAACCATAGTGAATAGTGAGTCTCTGAATCGGAAATTTGCAACCATACCCGCCGGAATGTCGTTGTAGTCCGGATTAGTCTTTGTGTGACCGCATCCGGAAGGCCTTCCGGATGTCGTGAGAGCAGTGGTCCGGCAGCAACAATCCAATTACCAGTTAGCAGAGTAGGGAGAGTGGTGTTCGGTCACTATAAGTTCCGGACAGTGGGTGCCCAACCACTTAAAATCACCGGGCAGTGAGAAACCCAGCCACTTACACAAAACAGGGTCAGTGGACTTCGGCCACTTGTTTAAAAACTCCAGGAGACTCTCTGAAGAGGAATAGAGATAAAACAAACCACCCTCTAGACTTCCGGAGATTTCTTGCCGGAAATCACTGTACATAATTCAGGATCCGGAAGGATCCGGATCTACCTTACGTAAGTAATGACTATAGCTAACTCATAAATAAATTGCTGGAATATAGCTTAGTAATCCGGAATATAGGAAAAAGAACATTAGGTCACTGTGGGAACGAAACCGGAGCGGTTACTCTGGAAGGCATCTAGTGATGATTGGGTGCATTCCAGAGGGATGGGAATAGCATGGGAGCTATGCAAGTCCCCATCCATAACGGGTGGTATAAGCCTCTAGTAGAATGTAATGTGCAAGTTCTCTAAATAAATTGTACCATTACAAACAAAAAAGATATTTAAAATCATATAATGTTTTGAGCAAAAGTATTGTTCACAAAATAGATTTGCTACGTCCTTAACCTTTAAATACTCCTAGTCAGTAGTAAAGTTGGTGAAGGGCTCGTTCGGTCCTCCTCAGCCTACCACGTGCTTGTGCCTTTTCGCTCGCGACTTGGACGTGGGTTCTGTCGGAGTCAGCATCTAAACTCGACGTGTCTGTATCGTAGCTCGGTGTGTCGTCTATCACAATCATGAACTTGCCCAATCCACCTTCCGGATACTTGTGCCATCCCATTGGAATTATTCCATATTCTGAGCTAGGAATTTTTACCTTCCCCGGCATCGACTTCAAAGTGGACCAATCCACTCTCTTGCCCAACTTCACCTCCGCATGAACACCCTGCGCAATGAAGAGATTTACTTCGTTGCGTTTGATAAATGGAATGTCATACAACACTTGGTAAACTTCGATGCATCGATTTTTAAACGCCTCGTCGACGCAATGTTTTAAGTTTGCCTTGTGGAAGCGCCGGTGATAGTTGTGTCGCGCCTCTGGGAAAGCCTTGTCGATGTGGCACCACTCGATGTAGTTCGCGCAATCATCAAAACTCCATGGCTCCACTACGTCCTCCCAACCTCGAAAAGCCAACTTCTCCGGATTACGAAGAACGTGCAACCGCTTCCGATGGGCGTTCCCCGTTTGTGCACGGGTCTTGTCTTGCTCCTCCTTGGCCAATTGTCCGGATGAAGACATGGTGTGCACGTGTGAATGCAAAATTCTGGCATGGATGGATGAATTAGACCTCGCACGACGCCAACATCGAGCTCAATGAAGAGATGGTGGATAGAAGTATGCGAGGCGGGGACAAATGAGGAGTCCCTCCATTAAAATAATAATCCAGTAGGGGCGGAGACATCCCCGCCCCTGCGTCAATAGGGGCGGGGACGTTTGGTTGTAAATTTGGGGGGGGGTTTGTCCTCACAAAACTCATGAAGGAGGCGTTTGAGGCCACTTTTGCTTGGCCAAGGCACTCCTCATCTCCATGAGGCGGGTGCACAATTAAATATGGGGTGTATTATTTTTGGTTCCGACAAGATTCTAATGCACTTAAAATAACATGCAGATTATGTCTTTCCCTAGTTCTAGAGAGGGAGGCAAAATGAAAAGTACAACTTTTGTACTTTGATAGCATGCTCTCCAATAAGGAACTCCTTTATTAGCTCCCTATTAGTTTTGGAGCAAACATAAGAGTATAGAAAATTATTTCCTTTCAAATTAAAAAAAAATTCCTTGTCTATAGTGGAAAATAACGCTTCAACTCAAGTCAAAGATTTTCACATATTGCCAAAAATAAAATGGGCAAGGTACCAAAAACAAAAACGTCTTACCACATAAAACTTAGAGATTTTAACTTTTTATACTTTTGATTTTTTCCACAACAATATGTGGTGTAGACCTTCATATTGACCGTTTGGATCATCAATCTAAAACATATCAAGTATCTAAAATTTAAAACGTTAATTGCCTATTTTTTAGCTTCCACTACTAGCATAGTTGACTTGAATAAGCTACACCCTTTTTCTACCTCTAACAATTGGTGTATAAGGAACTAACATCATCCTAAACTACCATTAGTAATGGATTTAGGCCTTATCTAGTGCAAAAATTTGATACCAAGTAGTAAACAGCATGGGAGCTATGCAAGCCTTTCAATCCGTGCGATTAAAATTTATGAAATTTTGTGGGGACAATAACAAAGAAGTATTTATTGAGACCCTACGGTTAGATGTAGAAATAAAAAGGTTTTGTCTCCCTTCTTAGGCATTATACTATAGCCTCGCAGTTTTGAAGTGTTTTTGGTGCAAAAATGCCTTGGTCCTTTAGGGATTAAAAATGTTTGGAGGTTTAAAACTTGGTCCACACCATTTTTTTTACACAAACGCACAAATCCTTCTGAGGCATAAGTACATCCATAATCACACCACTATTATCAAGTAGAATGTAGACACTACTATTCATATTTTTTTAGTATCCATAATGTAGTACGAAAATGGGAAAATACATTAAACGCTAAAAGATGAAGCATTGTAAGAATAATGTCTCTTGGTACCGCAAAAAAAAAATACACCTAGTCAATATTCATCGGGCTATTAGTAGTGCCACTCGCCCCTGCCTCGTTGTCCTGTGCCCCTACGTGCATATGGAGGTCTTCATCTGAGCCCAATACAAGTCTACGAGATGCCGATCGTGTTCTCCTCGCTGGTCCATATTCATCCAACACGGCCCTTAGGATTTGGGATTGCATGAGCTGATCGAGTGCTTGCCGTGTCCCTAGACTGTGCACATCGAGCAAGAAGTCCATTCCGTTATTTCGGAAAATTTCTTTCCACTCTAATTCCGATAATTGTCTTAGTTCTTGCGGGTCCGGTTGGTCAACGTCGTGAGAAATGCGATCCCCATTGTCGTCAGTGATGCGAACTCCGTCAACGGCCCACAACCATTGCTGTGGATGAGGTCCGAATCGAAATTGCTCCCCATTCTCGTCCCAATGCCCGTTAAATCATTGGTAGAAGAAATTTCATTTTCCTTGACCGTATTTGTCCTTCAACGGGATCAAATTCTTGCACACCCGAACAATCTGCTCCGAATCCCGTTTCCAACCCCACTCGTTTGAGAGGTGCGTCTTATCCAACGAGTGCATCTTCAGTTTCCAGCTCCACATCAAATCCTTTCCCCACATTTGTGATTGATTAGGGGCGTTCGTCACATTGAACTCCCAATGCGGAGGCATGTATGGAACTAATCCAAAAAGTTTGTACAATCGCTCGTGAAAAGGGACCTTGCACAATGAGCACCGCCGGCGTACAACCATCAAGCTAATCAAACAAAATGGATGGTACAAGTGCTCACAAGTGCCTAGATGCATCCCACCTTCTGGACCAAATGGGTTTAGATAAATTGAGCAAGTCGTACCATCGGATACGAAGCTCGAAGGTTGTGGCTACAATAACATCGGGTTGCCCCGATGATCGAGGGTGGATGAAAATTCCTTTTTAAAATCCCATTTGTAATGGGACCAATCGATGGTTGTTTGCCCACCGGCGGTTTTCACCATCGCCATTTCATCCATCTTGAAAAGATCATCTACAAGGGCCTACGATGTCAAACCAAACACCCTCTCCTGGTTGTTTTCGATATAGTTGTTGTCGATTTTTTGGAATTCCGCAACCAATTGTCGGGACCAATCGACCGTGAAGACGTAGGCCAACTTCCATTGATAGTAATGTTCTACCAACACATCCAAGCAACTTTGTAGTCTTGAATTCTCTTCAAGCGCTTTAGCGAGCTCTTTGCCACCGTCACCCCCCGCACCCTCTTCTTTGTTGACCATAGTTTTGTCTGCGTTGGTAGGGGCCTCATCAAACGACAATGAATCGTCTTGGGTTGACACGTGTACAAGCACTTCCTCCTCCCGTCGTGGATTCCGATCTTCTGTGGTCATTGTACTAGCTTGTAGGGCAAATTGGAGCTCCTCCATATCACGTCGTTGCTGGTCAATAACAATGTTTTTATCATTGACTTCAAGGGTGAAAGTCAGCTAGGGTTACTCACTTTTGGGAAAAAAAAATATACCTCCACGTATATTTTCCCGCAGCCCTTTGTAAACCAGCTCGATCAATTAGCACCGTCCATTTCCTGTACCTTGGCTAATTGTGGCAGTTGAGTTGATCTTAGATGTGACTTAATGGTCAACAACGGCGCATTGAAGTGAACGTATGGTGTATCGACGCGTGGCGTGGCAGTTAATCGATTTGCGCGCATTTCAAGGGGGAACTAGCTGGGCCGTTCCTGCTTAGGAGCTCTCATTCTTTGTTGTGCAGCTGTGGGTGTTTGCTCGGTGAAGAGGGTTTAGAATGTTGCGAGTTCATCGATCTAAGCTGGACTTTGCGTGTGCGCATTAGGGTTCTACGACGTTGGAGGCGTTGGCAAGGCGTCGTGCGATCGAGGAAGAGATTGTGAAGCCCCAACGCCTAGCGACTCAGGAACGTTGCAAATTTAGATATGACGAAAGGGTGTGCGTCATGGCTATGGGCTTCACCTGCGCAACATCGGAGCCAGTCCTAGATGCGCGTTTCAGCCATCACTATAAGCATCCCTCGCATCTCGTTCTAAATTTCAGCTATCATGGTGAGTTTCACGTCATTTTGCTGAAGATAGTTGTCAGGAGGTATCGCGGTCTTCATCTTGGTAGGCGGGCTTGCAGTAGGGTTCTAGGAGAGGTTTGATCTCGGCTCTATTCCTGAATAATTTCCGTTTCGGCGCAGTATTTTGGAGCAACGGTGGAGCTGACGCTCGTGTGCATGATTGGAAGGTTTTGTTGTTTTTGTACTCCAACCGCGCTGGCTAAGCCCTTCTCTTGCTCTAGATTTCTACTCTAGAGTTTAGGGTTTAGGGTGGATGTAGTAGATACTCCTTCGTGTTTCCTCGTTTACGATCCGCTTGGAAAGCACGGTGAAGGTTAGGGAGACTGTGAGAAGAGAGAGGAAGAGAAGAAGAGGGTTTATTGGAGCGCCATTTTGTCGTGGATGTCATCTTCACACTATCTACAGGGTGCTATGTGCAGGGTTGAGAGCGGCTGCAGGGACGTGGAAACGTGGTCTCCGCAGGGTGGTCAGGTCGGACAGGTCGAGAGGGTTTAGGGTGGCCTCCAACACTGCCATCGGAAGCTCTACTGTACTCTAGGCGCGCGCTGGGAGGTGCGGGGAGTCTGAGGTTTGTGCTCTCTTTGTTGACACGAATTGGTTGTCGAATGATAAAGTTCATCTTCAGTTTTAGGATAACTTCGTGTTGGTGTTGATGTTTCATGTCACCTATAACACATTGTAGGGTTTAATTCTGGTCCTTGCCGTCACAAGTTTCTAAGTAGATGGAGATGTTGCATGATCAGCCCCGAATGCTGGTCAGTTCGGCCTAGCGTACTTAGAAGGTGGTGAAGACGAGCTCCACATGAAGATTGACAAAGTATTTAGGTATGTCATGACTTTATTGCAATTAGATACGTGTATGGGCAAAACCAGTTTCTGTTCCCATTACAACTTAGTATATAGCCATAGAAATATGCATCTAGAACTCAAAGGGTACATAGGCAAGGATGAGTTCATACGTCGGGATGGAAGTGGATGAGCATGTGGTGTTCAGGATTTAGGGTGGATGAAGCTGTGATGTTGAGGGTCAACTTGTGACGTGGTTGTATAGCCGGGTAGGTACTTTACCTAAGTAGATTGTATACCCTGTTAGGTTGTATATCCGGGTAGGTTACATGTCTGGGTTGTTTATCCGGGTTCAGTTGTATACCTGGGGTTTTGATGTTACATACGTGGGATTGTGATGTTACATATGTGGGGTTGTATACACGGGTACCTTGTATACTTGGGTATGGATGTATACCCGGGTTGGATGTATATCTACTTATAAATTGTATACCTAGATGTATGATCTATACTTGGATATGGGTGTATACCCAGGTTGGATGTTTACCTACTTATAAATTGTATACCCGGGTGTATGATGTATACCCGGGTCTTTTCTTAGTTGAGGGTGTGTATTCTTCCCTAATGGTGTGTATTCTTCCCTGATGGTGTGTATGCTTTGCTAACGGTGTGTATTCTTTGTTGATGGTGTGTATGCTTCGCTGAGGGTGTGTCATCTTTGTTGAGGGTGTGTATTCTTCGCTGATGGTGTGTATGCTTCGCTGAGGGTGTGTCTTCTTTGCTGAGGATGTGGACCTTGTTTATGGTGTGTATCTAGTGGGGTTGTATTGACTGGGTGTGTATTTGGACGACTGAAAGCATATGAGAGCAAGTAGGAATGTTGCATGGAATATACTCATATACATTGTAGTATACTATATTGCAATAAATTTCTTCCGACACATGTCATTGTAGTATTTTGAGGTCCACTATATGGTGTGATATCAACCTTGTGGGTTGTGATTCTGAGGCGTTGAAGCACGAGGCGATATGGGAAGGCAACCGTGATGGTAATGGTTTTAGAAACTAGTCCATATTTCAAGGAGCCTGTGGCGCCGCGTTTGGTCAACGCGTCACCGTGTCTACAATAGTTCCTCTACACCTTCGAGGTAAGCACCAAAGTTTGTACATGGGATGAGTTGCACTTCATTAGTATATTGCTCGTTGAAGTCCTAAACTTATGAAGTTGTTTCAGATGATAGCCCTTCCATCCCTTGATTGTGAGAGTAGTAATTTACATGTCGTACTCAAACACTCTATTATGTATTACACTCTTGTATACTGCTGTGTATATGTCACACCCATGTACTCTTAATACTTGGCAGTGTAGTATACTACAGAGTATGCTATGCTTCTCGTAGTTGGTTTTCATTTCGGTCAGAATTTGATAGCTTGCCTATGGTATCTGTCTTCAGTTTATAACATCCTCTAAATGTAATTGTAGACGGTGTGAATAAGCAGAGCAACTTTAGTGGACAGACATGGGGAGGCAGGAGAAGAAGGACAGGCGGCTGGCCAAAAAGGTAGCACTGTCCATTGCGAGGAGCGACTCCGTCTCAGAGGAGATGAGTGAGAGCGATGATGACTCGAAAGAAGAGTCGGAGGAGAAAGAGTCGGAGGAGGAAGAAGAGGAAGAGGAGGAAGAGGATAATGTCGTCAATCTTGACGACAGTGTGGAGGAGAAGGACTTTGCGCTTGAGGACATTGACAGCGCCTTAGGAGTGTTGTTGAGAGGTCCGCCACCACGTGCGATCACGTACGACATGTTTCGGGACGATTACAGGCTTCACGCTGGTGGTCTGAATCCACACAAGTACCATGAGAAGAATGGCGTGTGTGAGAATGATCTCGTTGAGATCTTTGGACCAAAGCATGGGGGAAAGTCCGGGTATTCTTATCGGAAGGTGTCCGACAACGTCACACTTAAGGCCATTGATAGGTATTACTGTATATGTTATCAGAAGGTTGGGGGCCCGCCAGGAAAGCTCGTGGGTCGGCACTTCGCACTCGGGGTGGTTGCAGAGGTGGTGAAGGGGATGGAGGTGGACTGGGCAGGGTATGCCTTTGTCACCAATACCACTCAAAGGTCTACATGGCGCAAGAAGGTGTTGCGGTTGGCGAAGGAGAAGGCAAGTCTAACAGGTAAGGGCCTTGCTGAAATTCTCGAGGAAGATGGATTGCTCACGTCTTTGGAAGGGGGAAATTCTTTGAAGCACATGGGTGTCGACCCTCTTTCGGGGATGTTGGACGTGAAGCCACCTCAGAGCTCCTCGTTGTGGACATGTCTGAAGAGGAAGGAGGTTTAGGAATTCCTCGCCTTGGTGAAGTTGGAGACTATAGCTGCTAGGAAGGAGTTGGAAACCATGAAAAAGGATCACGAGAGTCTCCGGCAGCAGATCCTTGGTCAGGGTCAGCTGGTTTCTACCATGGAGGCAACAATGAATGCTGCCAAGAAGCGTATCGGTGACTGCAAGGATGACACCCAGATGCAGCACTTGATGCTGCAGAACAATTTCTACAGCGACATGTATAGGCAAGCTAGCGACCAGCTTGGCATCCTCAAGGCCAACTTGGATTGCAAAGTGGAGTTGATTTTCAAGATGGAATGGAGAGTTCGAATCTTAGGGACGCAGGTAGAAGGCCTGGTGAAGCTCGGTGGGATGTTAAAGACAGGATATAACGGATTAGGGATTTTTCCACATCCCATGGTGTACCTCAATGAGGTAGAGGGTACCTCATGGAATACATTGACTTGGAGGACATGCGTGGTTTGCGACCTTCCCTTTCCTCACAATGACATCCAAGTCTGTAGTTGCCTACATGTATATCACCCCTGGTGTGCAACGGTGTGGTTTCAGACGAGTGCAAAATGTGCATCCAAAGATTGCGGACTAGTGCATCCCGAGTGGTACAAGAGCAATGGATTTGGAGAGCTGCCTGACGACCTTGATCATGAGGCTCAAATCCAAAACTGTGAGTTGTTGAGAGTTATGGCGATAAGGTCGGGTCTGTAGATAAGGTAGATGCAGTCTGCCTAGATTGTGTTGGGGTATATGATCGGTTTAGGATATATTGTAAGTGTGGATATGCTCTTCATCTAGGTGTATGCATGGACCTCCGTGGATGTCTAACCGGACGGGGTTAGGAGAATAGTGATGGAGACTGTATACTTTGATGAAGTATTAGGGTGCGTAGGGTGGGCTATCTAACAGGGCTACGTAGGGAGGGATCAATACATGGGTGGGATATATATATGAACAGTGTATATTTGGGTGGGTGTATCCCCTCCGTGGGATATATTGAATTGTAACGTGTATATATTTAATGGGTGTGTATACCCTCACAAGGATATATAGAACTATAATGGGTGTATATTTTAGAGGGGTTTAGGTTTGAGAGGTGTGTATACCCTTGATGGGGTATATTCAACTGTACCGGGCATGTATTTGATAGGGTTGTATATCCATGGTGGGGTATATAGAACAGTACGGGGTTAAAATTTGATAGGTGTATATACTCAGGTGGAGTATACAAAACTACACGGATATACATTTGGGTAGGCGTAACCTTTGGTGGGTTGTACATGACTGTTTCCGGTGTACACAAGATAGGAGTGTATACTCGGGTGGGGTATAGTTTTCTGTATGGGAATGTATACTTGGGTCATGTCACTTGTACTTGGATGGGGTATTATATTCTACGTACTGTCAACTTCGGTGGAATGTATACCTGGGCTTTATATGTAGGGTGCGTGCCTGGGATGTGATGCTGAGGGTTGTATACTTGGTTGTAGACTAAAGACTCCGCTATTTTATATCTCTATGTGTCATAAACTACTTTCATGTTCACAAAATTAGTATATTTGTATGACCCCAGTGATGGAGTGTCTTTAGTTGCTCACTCATGGGTTTTGTTGGACATTGGAGACTGCAGGTTCATCCCATGTGAAGCATAGCCCCAATTCAACCACCACGGGCACACACAACGCTGGTGAGACTAGCCAGGTCAGGGTCAATTATGTGACTAGTTGTGACTCTCGTCATCCCTCTCGACCTGGAGGTACTTCCGAGTTACCAAAGCTTGACCCTGCTCTTTTCTCAACGGGCACATTGAAGGACCCCGCCTTACATGATGTATTTAGCACCCCACGTCGAGTGTTGTACAACTCAGAGAAGGACGACGTTGTTTTCACCACTCCGACGATCTCGTACCTATCTACAGGTGTCGGAGGTGGAACAACTCCTCGGACAGCTGTGGACCCCGCCACACAGCCAAATTCATCTCCACCTATCTTATTGTGTATGTCACCAATGATTCAAGGGTGCAGCCTCACCTGCGCCTGCAACAGTGGACTTCACGAAGCAACTAATGCCAGCTGAGCGTCCAGCAAAGGAGGTGAAGTCACCTCTAAGTCGTACGGATAGACCCACAGGCGTGGCAACATCCAATAAGAGTACGTGTGTTCACCCGAACGAGAAGGAAGTTATCATAAAATCAGGTAGGCAGAGTCCACGAATCGGTGTCTTGACGTCTTTGTGTCTTTGCCCATGCTCTCTTCAATCTTGTTATGGATGAATCAAGTTAGGTTGACATGCCTATGTTAATTGCGACCACCTTGTATGCACATGTTCAAACTTGTTAAATATTTTACATCCGCAGGGAGTGAACACGTGGACAATGAAGTGCCTTGTTTGGAAGGTGAAGACGAGCTCATGGCAGAGGCACGGCTGATTGCGGAGTGTGGAGACATGATTCAGGGGTTGAAGACAAACAAGCATAGAAAGGCCGTAGCCAGTGGCAAAGATGCTGCAAATGCGGTTGCAGATACAGATTCTCTTGGCGCACAGACACGGGCAAAGGGGAAGGGCAAGATGCGGACACGCGGCCATAGAGCTGTTGACGTGGCGGCCATTGTACATACTACAAAGAAGAATCCAGGTAAGAGAAATAATATTGATGCTGCAGGTACTAAGGATGGAGTGAGGGACGAGGCTGGTGGGATGAAAGCTGGAAAGGTAAAGATTGCAAAGACTAAGCAGCGGTATTAGTACATGTGCCTAATAAGAGTTATTGTAGGCAGTATATGCGGAAAGCGCATTTTCATCTTTTGTAGCCAGACAATGTGCTATGGCACGTTGTAGAAGTTTTGACTTTAGTTATGGGGAAGTAGTTCTGATCTTAGACTGGGCAGTATGTATGGAGACGTGAGGTCGCCATACATACATCGTTTGTATGTCTATTTGCCGAGATTCCATTCGTCTGTTCGGTTCTTGAGTGCAACGCATACACTTTACTCCCTCCCAATTCTGCGTATTATGTATTGCACTCTAAGCAATGGGAGATGGGCGTATTTGATTTGTATTTTTCTATACTTACATGGGCAGGGATACTTGTTCACTTCAATATTGTAATATGTTGATGTATTCTGCAGAAGTCTCTATAATACTACAACATACTATATTATACTGTAAAACACTATTGTATACTTCAGGTCACTGTCATGTATTGCAATATAGTGTAGCGTACAGTAGTGTTCAAGATGTTGCGCTATTTTAGACTTCACTGTGCTCTTGATTTGTACAAGGAATAGAGATCTTAGAGTTCTCTTTCAATGATGGGCGTCATTCTTAAAATCATTGGCCCCTATCACATCATGGAAGCGTACATGCTATGGGTGGTTTTGTAATGCAGATATTGGCTTCATGCATGTAGGGTGTCGGATTTGTACAATGGTCTTTTGATTTGTCTGGTGGTCGTGAACAGATTCCCATTGTCGTGGTTGTCACAGAAGACCCACCTATGGGACTGGCTCCTTTCGAGTACATCGTAGAAAATTCATTAAGCAAGGTTGTCTCTGTAGACGTGGATGAAGCTGTGAAACAATTGGATGGTTGCAAGAGATGTATTTCAGGGTGCGGTGTGGGGAGGAGGAATGTATGCGGATACGCTTTCTTTGCTGCAGATTGTGCCCCGTTGTAATCGTGAAATTTCACCTTCGCAAAACACCCAAGACTCACACAAGTCTATCCTTGATTCTAAATTCTTCCCGGGATGGTCTAGCGTCAACCGTTAAGTAGTTTGTCTTTAATTATAGGTCAAAAAGCTATCTTTCCATTGAAATACTTAAGTTTATGCACTCGTTTTTAGGGAATTAAGCCTTAAAACATATCACCCTTAACATTCCACTCTTAAGGTATTAATCCCAAGGATTTAAGTGCTTAGGTAGAGCCTTGCTCCTCCAAAGAGCCTTGCTCTTGAGTTAACTATGAATATGCACGTTTGTTAGTTTCCTATACTTTTGCCATCTTCGGCATTTGGATACTATCCATGGCACTCATGGTTGATTCCTTAATTAATTCCATTTAGAATTCACGAACTTACCTCGTGTAATTCGCTCCACTTCTCACGTACGTCCCACGGTTCACGTACTCACGTACTTATCACAAGTGTTAATCTCGAACAACACACAAGTTAGATTAAGCCTCTAAATATTTCTACTCTAAGTCCGGACTTAAATCTAACCTATCTATTAGTCCTTAACACTTAAATACAAAAAGAGTATCTTCACTCTTACACTTGCATGACTTAAGTTCTATAACTCAGACTTAAGTTTTACCATTCAGACTTAAGTCCTTACTCACTGTAGACTTAAGTTCTAACACTCAGACTTAAGTCCCATCGTCTATACTTAAGTTCTTTCTCACTCTGGACTTAAGCCCTGTCACTTATACTTAAGTCCCTCTTCACTCTAGACTTAAGTTTTATCATTCAGACTTAAGTTCTATTCCACTGTAGACTTAAGTTCTTTCTCACTTTGGACTTAAGTCCTGTCATTCATACTTAAGTCCTTCCTAACTCTAGACTTAAGTTTTGTTGTTTATACATGCACAAGACTCCCGTCTTATGTCTTAATACTTAAGTTTCCACACTTGAACTTAAGTATTTCATCAATTACTTATGCATTCCTCACATTAATGCATTAAGTTTCTTACTCCAAATTAATTTCTAAATGCCTTACATACACTTAGAATTATTACATTAATATTCACAATGTCACTTTGACATAGTTAGGATCTTCCCTAACTTTATCTATTGAAGTTTTAACATTATTAAGTACTCATATTTCACTCATATGTAATACATTAAATTTAATTCATCACACACACACACACAATTTCATATCACATAATTAATTAGGATAGTATCCTAATTTTTACAATGAAGATCTAAATAAATAATTAATGCATTTATGCATAGGAATTTATTCACAATTAATACCTCATACATATAATTGCATTTACAAAACACAATATTAAATTTATTCAATGAAGTTCAAATATTATTATAATTATACATATGATTCAAGTCACACACAAGACTCCACACATGCAAATTCAATAATAATTATATATTAATAATTTTACACATCACATAATACTCTTACAACATAAGAGATTTCTTCAATTACTAGCTTTTTCACCTAAGCTAGGGCTCACTCCAACCTTCTTCCAAGGAATTTCTATGGTAATGGCCAAGAATGCTAAAAATTCAAGCTAGTCATTCTACTCAAACCCAAGAGGCACACCTCTTGGAAAAACGGTTTTTCCTATAATTACCCATTGAGATTAATTCCACTAAATCCTCACATCTATTCATATCTAGATATGAAAGGGTACACCCTTCCCAAAGGGTGCGAGTTCAACCCTTTTCCCATTAATCCTTCTATCTTAGATATGAAGAGGTACTTTTCAATTAATTAAGTACTTAATGTAAACTTAATCATTAATTATTTAATTCTCCATATATCTACAACCCTTTTTACACTTAATTTTCTGAAAAAAGCTATTTTTAGGATTTAGGCTCTACATAGCCCCCTTCTTAGCTTGGAGGCGTCCTCGTCGACTTCAACGACCTTTGTCCTTGAACATTAATCTTTCGCTCTTCATCTCTTACTTTAATTTCCTTTAGTCTCCATATAGCTTTTTTCCTTTATCTTCTTTAATAATTGTTGATTATTTTTATTTGCTTTTCATTCTTTCCATCTTAAATAAGTATGTCTCTTACATACTTAAGTCTTTAAGTTTCTTCAAAACTTAACTCCTTTGTTTACGTTTTTCACTTTGTCGTTAATATTTCTTCCTTTGAGCTTTAAATTTTTCATTCTCTTTTAGATCTTCTCTTTTTTACTTTTATTGTTCTTCATATACTTCACTTCAATTTAATTTTTCTTTTAAATAGGCTTCACTTGCCATCATTGTTTTTTTTTTTTTTTTTTTTTTTTTTTTTTTATAATTTAAACTTCATTCTTTCTTCTTTACTTTCTATTCTTCTTCATCATTCCATTTTTTCTTTTTTCTTTTGCATTCTTTTTGTTTTTTTTCTTTTTTCTTTTTTGTTTTTTGTTTTTTCTTTGGAAAATTAGCACTAATTAGTATGTTAGTAGATTTTGTCCTCTCTACTAATTACTAATTCTATATTGCTAATTTCCTTACTTTCTTTTCTCTCTTCTATTTTACCTTCAATTTCAGTTGAAGTATCATGCTACATACAATTTAAATAGTGTGTATATCACCTCACTACTAATTGTACTAACTATCTTTTTCTATTCTAGCCTATTCTCGCTCAACATAAGATTCTCTCATTATGTTATCATGTTCTCTTTTATTTTTTCCTTTCAACTACTTTCTCTCAATCTTATCATGTTCTCTCTTATTTTTCCCTTTCTTCTATATTTCCATTTCTTCCACATTTTATTTTTTCAACACATTTTTAGACTTAGAAGTTTAGGTACTACTCTATTTACCTTGACTTGCTAAATCATTAAGTTTTTTGAGATTTACTTTTAACTCGATCATATCCTGATTAAATCCACTCAGGCTTCTTTTGGAGTTAATAGATTCTAAACTAGAATGCTTCTTATTTAGTTTGTTTCATCTCTCACGACTACATCTAAACTTAACATTTCTCACATATTAAGTCGCTCTTGAGATACTATAGGTATGTTTTTGTCTAATTGTTCTTTTATTATAAGACTTTCTCACTGCCATACCTAGACTCAAGGTTCTATTCAAATTGTTCTTTCTTAAAATAATAACTTTGTATTTTACTTCTTGTTTTTCTAATTTTCTCTCTTTACTTGAGACATCTTAAGGTGCTATCCTAGTTGTTCTTTTTATACTAACTTGGATGATCCTTTCTAAGATTCTCTTTCCAACTCACATATTAATCTTCTTTCTTTCATTCATTAATTTATTTTTATTCATTTAAATTTTCCATGTCATTTTTTTTTTTAAAACCTTTAAATTTTTTTTATTTTTTTATTTTTTAACTTGCCTTAATAACTGTGTCGATCCTCCTTCTTCACGAAGTTGATGAGGATTCTTGTCTGTATGATCCTCTACATTTCGCCTTCATTACACAGCGTCGTCTACTTCTTCTGATCTACTCTTTCATTAACACCTTCACAGCTTCGTCTCTATCAACTCGCTCAACTTGTGTTTCACCAGCTCGTGCAGCTCATTGCTAAGGAATACGTCGATCTTCAGTCACTTTGTGGCAGTTAACTCACTGTGTTTGCCTCCTTCTACACATGCATGTGCATACACCTATAGATAATTGTTCACGCGCTCATCACTTGCTTGATCTGCTAGGCAACTCTTGCGTTGAAAAATCATCAGCGCTTAATATTCTTATCATCGCACAGACCAGCAGTTGTAGGGTATCGGGCATGGTAACGGGTGCCCGAGGGCTCGTGCGCGAACCATATTGTCCCATATCGATTGGCGTTGCCCTTCCGTGCTTGGATATAATGCCTTCTCGGCACACACTCCTTCAGTTCGGCCTTGGTGGCCTGGTGATCGTTGGATGCGAGTAGACGTTGTCGTGGCAACCTCCGGGTGCTAGTGCTGGGTCTCTACTCAACCACACGACGCCCGCCCCACCACGCCACGTAGTGTAGTGCAGGTGTAGGTATAGGTTTGCAGTTGAAGCAAAATTTTTTATTTTTTATTTTTTTTTCAAAGTTCAACATTTCAGACGTCATTCTTTACCATATTTGAGGTTTGGATATCATGTCAAACTTATAGAATCAATTCCATGCTTCAAAAATTTCTTGAACTAACTTTTTCATCTTGAATAGTTAACGTTTCTAAAGATAACTCTGTTTGTATCCACTTGTCCAGATGTCTTAAGAATATGTTCAGAATTTCTCAACTCAAGTTGCGATGACACGATTCATACACAAGTTAATAGCCTTCGATTCAGCCTTTGTTTTCAAACTTAGAAAATATCAAGCTGGTTTCAACAAATGAGGCTTCACGTACAATCTTGAAGACAACCATTGCCATATTAAAAAATACGATGTCAAGCATAAGTTCCAAGTTCATAGCTCCACCATCTGAAGTATCTTTAACTAGGCTATCCACAATAAACTGTCCATAACTTCCTAGGCAGCATCTCCAACTTGAACTATAAAAAACTATAAACATAAACTCAGCGCTTGTCATGTCGGAGTCGCCTGTGCTTCATCTCATCTGTAGTCTTTAATTCGGTGAGGAAAGTTTGGCGATCCACCTCCTCCAAGTTCCGACATAAGTCCTCATCCTTCATCAAATACGTCCTCTTAGTCCGCTGAAAAGTTAGCCAGAGTGCCATGTCCTTGTTTAGCTTCTGGTCAAACTCTAGCACAAACGCCGAGCTAGACGTTGGCAGAAATCCTGTAATCACCATACACTCCAGCATGCGCATCCACCTCGCAGGTCGCTGCTGCAATTTCAACCAAATCAAAAATTCCACCTTGGTCTCATCATACCGGTTCACGTTAACAACCATCCGGAAAAAGGTACACAAATAAGACAAGAAGTTGCAAAAAACTGCAGCTCGGAAACAAATAAGATCAGTATGATGTCGGTGCGCTTCGAAAAACGTCCTGTATGATAGATGGCACTCCTGCGGTGTGTCGAATGCTCCAGGGATGATAGGCCAATTGTATGGCACGGTGTCGATCTTGGCCCATGGTGCCCACTTGTATCGCCTCTGTCCCTGCAGCGGACACAGATGAGCGTCTAGCGCTACCGCCGCTGGGACTGTTGTCTGCCACGTCTGAGTTATCATTGGGTAAACAACATCCCAAGGTCGCCACTGTGTTGGTGATAATCCAAAGTCCTCCAACAACCATGTTATGGCATCCCACGTCACGATAGACTGCTCACTCGCTGCATCAAACATAGAATCATACTTTCCCAGGTACCGTTGTTTTAGAATAGAACCGGCCACTGGCAAAGAAATCTTTAATCCCGAGGGCAACTTGAAATCCCAAGGGGGTGGAGTAAACAACACCTACTGATAGGCATTCTCCAGGTTGTCAAGAGCTAGCTGCTGGCCCTCCACCACCATCTTCAAACGGTGACACACTCGTGTATACTCATAAACATAATGTCCACTAGTGAGCTCTCCTCTCTGAGCCGTGGCCTCGCGGCTCTGTACTAAAGCCAAAGTGGCCGTAAGAGCATTCTCATCACGCACCTCGTGATAAAGAAGCTCAGCTTGTTGTCTCGACTCCGGAGTGCTGACTGTAGACACCCTGATCTCAGGGATCTTCACTGGTCTAAAAACTTCATTTGGCCTATCCCAAGCTCTCTTGGATGCTAGCTGGTGCTCCAGGGTCAGGTAATAGAGTAGAACTCTCGCACCTAGATCAGCTATCGGATTAACCAACTTACTTGCACTTGCAAGTTGTAAGGCACCTCGTGCCAACATTTCACAAATCAAATTCCGCATGTTGGGAAAATGATCAGCACTAGCCCATAAAGTGTCAAACTCCTCATCTTGGAGTGTTGCTCCTAGATCCAACTGTGAGATACTAAAGAAAGTGTCCCTCTGGAGTTCATAACCACGGAAAAGCGAGAAAGGAGGAGGAGCTCGCAACTCGTTATCCCACAAACACTGTTGCATCTTTTTCTTGGCTTCGCACTCAGTGGAGACTTGCAACTGCAGTCTATCGGCCGCTTCCGCAAGAGCCTTGATGTCTCCCTGCAACTTGGGTGTGAGAGTCCGTTCTTTTAAGGGACTGCTCGTACTCCTACTTTGTGGCTTCCTCACTCTATCTAGTGCCTCCGCATGTTGTTCCTTCAACATGGTTATCTCCTGGGCATGACACTTCCGTAGCTCTGCTACATCTTTTTCGTGATGTTCCTTCATCACCACCATTTCTTGAGCCAACCGCTCCTTGTTGCTCTTCTCTTGATCACAGAGCTCCTTCGCTTCACGCATCCCTACGACAACTTCCTCACACCTTTTGAAGAGGACTTGATCCTTGTCCTTTTTCTCCTTGGCTTCCTTCAGTTGTACCTGTAGGTCTGCACACTTAGCTTTCCAATGTGTTACATTAGCGGTCTGACGGGCCACCTCTTCTTGGAGCTCTCGTTTCTCCTTGTTCAGCTGTGGTGCCATGGCCTTTCGGAAAGCTTCCTCGCTGTTGTACTTTCGCTTCCACTCATCCCGCTCTTTGTGGAGATTTTGCAGCTCCTCGTTAACTCGCACCTTCTCCCTGTTAGAATCCCTCTCCAAATCTTCCGTAGCACGAAATATAGCATCGTTAGTTCTCTGGTACTCCTTTATCAGATCATCCTTCTCAGCTACTAACAATTCCAGTTCCTTTCTTCTCAGTGGTAGAATAGCTTCGTTCTTTAGAGGTTTCTTCTTAGCTGAATGAGGTTCTTCAACTACTACCCCCTTATCCTTTGAGATCTTGGAAGTTGTGGCTTGTTCCTCCACCTTGACCGTCCTGGTCGGCGCTCCCAGCTTCGATAAGGGCTCTTCTGCAGCTCTAGAGGTTGTCTCGCCATCCACTTCGAGGTTGATCACGTCCTTTGGAGTTGGAGCTGTTGCCTTCTTGGCTGCTCCCTTATCAGCAGTCTCCAACTCAGCGACTAAGTTCCGAGGTGCTGGAGCATCTGCTTCTATTGTTGGTTCTCGCCTCGCTTTCTTCTTGATCTTCACGATCTCTGCAGGTGGGGTCACCTGTTCATCACTTAGAGGCTGCGGCTCTGGGGTGCCACCGAGCTGAGTAGAAGTAGGCTCCGGGGTAAACGCACACGGAGGCGTCTCCACTCCTGCTTTCTTGATTCCGCCCTCAGGTTCCTCCTGGGGCACTTCACCGCGCCGAGGTCTCTTCTTGGAGCTCGTCGCCTTCTTCGTCTCTTCCACTGCCTTAGACAAAGTCTGTTTTCGTAATTCAGGACAAAATTCAGAGAGATAGGTGGTACAGAAATATGCCTTAGTATGACAAGTCGTCTTGCTTGTCATCTCTTGCTTCATGTGTGTGTAGAGAATCTTCACCCAGTTGAAGCGTTCTCCCTGCCACGCCCTGTATGCTGCCGCCAATCTTTCAAGTGAAATAATGTTAGGACCCGGCAATGATAACAACAGTCGTTGGTTCACAAAATTCAACCAACCTTTCCAGCGCGCCTTGGCCTTGGCCACATTATAACCATGTTTGGCATCTTTCTTCTTGACCTTCGCAGTCTCTGGTGACTCAAAAATATGTAAAAGAGTTTCCTGATCCAAAAGGGGAATATTTACTAACGTTGGACCGCTGTCACTCAAACCAGGGAAGTGTTTCTTGATCGTCGAGGGATCAAAAAACACCACCTCCTCACCGATAAGAAACTCGTCCAGGGCCCCTCGATCGCTGGCAATGATAAACATGCGTGCCCGTTGGAGGTCCGGTTCAGGCCACCTCTGCGCTATGAACTGCCACAATCCCGCATTCTCCAGATTGGTGCGGTTGGGAATCAGTGGTTTCTCCGGCAGGTAGATCATCTTTGAGGCCACGAGCTCAAAATTTGTCTTCTGATTCCTTGCTGCTGCCATCGGATCGTACCTGCTTGATCTCATACACATTTCGTCAATATTCCAACTCGGTGTCACCATCAAGACGGATTTTATTTTTATTTTATTTTTTCTTGTTTGTTTGCTCTTGTTTATTCTACTTATCCATTCAAAGAGAGGTAGAATTAAAGAATTTCTTATCTTATCAACACCAAATGCAAGATTCCAATTGAGATTATCATGTCTCGTTCGTTAACTTACAACATCCGGTTGATTAATTCTTTTTGATACCTGTAAGTAGGTTTGCTCATCTTGCTCGCCCTGTTTTCACACACTCTCTTATGCTTGTGAGTATGATGACCTATTTCCTATTATACTAACTACAAATGCTTTGAAGAAATTATACTTCCCTCAATACTCTCATGCCTCACAAGTCACTTCCCTGTCATACATGTTACAACTAGTATGTGGAGATCAGGCTTTCCTCTTCAACTGATTCTGCACGTTACTAAGAACCAAATGAGTTAGTCCATCGTTCACTATTGTAATCGCAAGTGACTCTCACTCGTTTTCAGCATTAGATTCCTTTTTAACTTTAGCTTAGTTCAAGAATTTCGCAACATAGTTCAAATCAATGTTCTTCTTCACAACACTCGACATTAACACAATTAGGTTAATATTCACAAAATCAAGACTGTTCATCTTATTCGCAATGAACTCAATCCTCACGCACATCTAACCTCATTTTAAATTTTCATGGCGACGACGGAGACTGTAGGGTTTCAGTGACTTACCTCGAAAATTATCGCACTTGGTTCGAAAGAGTCACCGTACCTTCCCACGCTGTGTCTTCGACGTCAACGTCTCGTACCTTACATGTAGAATTTTGTGCTGAATTACGAAAGCAAATTTCCTCTAACCTGCTCACACTACTCGTCTTCAACGTCATCGCTCTCCTCTTCTCCAGCTGCAGCTATGGCGATTGTCACTGTATGAGCAAAGAAACTATCTTTGTCTTCTTCCCGCTCCTGCATGATTACTTCATCGAAGGTCCATAACTGCCATATCACGCATTGGGTTAAACATCTAGGATCGAGCGCTATTCTTTTGTGTCGAGACCAGATCTTCACATTCTTGTGATTTCTCGTACATATCGTTGTTTAGCTCTTGCTTCGCGTCTAGGTGGACAGTATTTCCAGTTCTTGTTGTCCATGTGGACAGCGTCTTCCAAGTTCCAGCTAGTGTCTGTCCACATCGACAGTGACCTCCAGCTAGTCGTCCTTGACATTAATGTTTCGTCCAGCTCATCTTCCTTAGCATTAATGTTTTGTCCACCTCATCCAGTTTCCTCATGCATAATCTCAGTCTTAATGCATGACTTAACCTTCATGATCTTTTACTCGCGATTTTTCCACTTTATTTTACTAAAGCTTTTAAGTTAGTCGAAACTTTACTTAAATCTTTTTAATCTTGCATTTATTTTGTCGTCTTAATAATTACTTCCTTACTCGAGTACATAGTCATGCCATCATGTCAAAAAGTTTTATCATTTACAAATTTGAGAATTTTACTTAAAAATTTCCTTTTATTTTTTAATTTTATTTTTAACACAAACAAATGGTTATTTTAGTGATCTTCCAAAATCTTCTAAAATCCCATTTAAAAAAAAGTTTTTATTATGATGTCATAAGTATTTTGACTTATTCTTAATCATAATAAATTTTAAACTTTTAACTATTTTTCCACTCCCATCCAAATAGAGTCATTTCTCAATCATTCAAAAATGAACTTATCAAGGATACTTTCTAAATTTGTTGTTTTATTTTTCACTTTCCTCATGAGGCACTATAATGTAAACCTTTGCTTGTTACCCAATAGTGTAAAGAAGTTATTCTTTTTTATTTTATTTTATTTTATATTTTATATTTTATTTTTTATTTTATTTTTATTTTTTTTATTATTTTATTTTTTTCACAAGTAACTTTATTAGCAACTTGTGACATATCCCATCAAATAAGAAATTTTTTAATGCAAAGTTACAAAATCATCCTAGATTAGATTTCAAAGCTTTGCCATTATTTCTTACTTTCACCTGGGTAGTTTAGGGTCATTCCGAACCACTTCAAAGGTCGCATCTTGGAGGTCCTGCCCCCTTCTTAATGCGTAACTTGCCCTCAAGTTACATATTTTTTCAATCTGTAACCGTTATATCGTGTTGCATGGATATTCCCTGCAAAATCTTGTAACTCAATAGAACCATTAGGATAAGACTTAAGTATTCGATATGGACCAAACCACCTCATTTTAAATTTTCCTGGGAATTTTTGGAATCTACTATCATATAGTAAGACTAGATCATTATCTTTTAATATTTTTGGTGTTAGCTTACTATCATAGTAAGTTTTCCGTTGCTTTTGAATTGCTTCCATATTCATATAAGCTTGTGCTCGAATCTCATCGAGTCGTTCTAAATTATCAAAACGTTCCCTCAAGGAAGCCAAATCTCCCAATCTTTCAGAAATAGCAACCCTTAATGATGGTAGTTCCACTTCGATTGGTAACATGGCTTCCAAGCCATAGACCAATGAAAATGGAGTAGCCTTAGTTGTGGTTTTAATGGTACAACGGTAGGCCCACAAAGCATTAGTTAACTCATAATCCCAATTTGATGCATTTCCCTCTAATGTTTTTGTTATAATCTTACAAAGAATGCCATTAGACTTTTCGGTTTGCCCATTAGCTCTAGGGTGATAGGGAGAGGACTTTCGATGCTTAATAAAATATCGTTGTAACATTTTTGCAATAGTATCATTAATAAAGTGAGTCCCTCTATCACTTACAATTTCCTTGGGGCAACCAAATCTAGCAATAATATTTTCATAAATAAATTTTGCTACAGTATCTGCATCATCTGTCTTAGTTGCTACGGCTTCAACCCACTTAGTTACATACTCTGTGGCAACTAGGATGTAACGTTTTTGTCCCACCCGACTAGGTGGCTTAATAGGGCCTACAAAGTCTATTCCCCATTTCTCAAAAGGAATTTGGGCTAAAATTGGTGTCAAAGGCATAGCTTTAGTAGCTGTAGGTTTACCAACTCTTTGGCAAGGGTCACATTTCTTAACGTAGGTAGTGGCATCAGAAAAAAGCGTAGGCCACCAATAGCCTGTTCTTAACGCTTTTTGAGCCGTAGCCCACCCCGCAAAATGTCCACCACATGCATCTGTGTGGCAACCTTGTAAAACCATAGGCACTTCACTAGGATTTACACATCTTCTAAGTACATCATCTTTTCCTCTTTTATACAAAACTCCACTAATCATAGTACAAGGTAAGGATTGGTGTACTAACCTTGTTTTATCTTTAGTAGTGTAGTCAATAGGGAAAATTCCTTTAGTCAAATAATAGATAATATCTGCATATTCTTGAGGAATTATGTCAAGTATTTCTATACCATCTTTAACTTCAAAGATATGTGCATCTGGAAAGCTATCATCAATAGATTCTGGATTGATTGTCTCACTAAGCCTAGATAAGAAATCTGCATTTTGATGGATCTTCCCAGGTCTCACATTAATGGTAAAGTCAAACTCTTGTAAAAGTAGAACCCACCTTGCTATCCGTCCACTCAATTGAGGTTTATTGATCATATACTTTAATGCATCATGGTCAATGTGGAAAGTGAACTTATATCCCAATAAGTAATGTCTAAATTTTTGAACAGAAAAGATCATTCCCAAATCTTCACGTTCAGTGACAGAATAATTTCTCTCAGCAGCACTTAATTGGCGACTGGCAAAATATATGGGTCTATCCTGACCTTTACTATTTTTCTGACTCAAGACACTGCCAATTGCCACATTGGAAGCATCAACATAAACTTCAAAAGATTTGTCCCAATTTGGAGGAATTAAGATAGGTGCTTTGCTAAGCCGGCGTTTTAACTTATTAAAAGCCTTAGTGCAGTCATCTGACCAAACTCCAGGTATAAGGGTTTGTTTAGTTAAAGCATTCAAAGGTGCAGCTATAAATGCAAATCTATATATAAATCTCCTATAATACCCAGTGGCACCAAAAAATCCTTTAAGTGTAGTTAAATGTTCCGGGATCTCCATTGTAAGTATAACTGCTATTTTGTCAGGATCAACTGCTATACCCTCTTTTGAGACAACATGACCTAATAACTTACCACATACAGTGGCAAACTCAGACTTAGCAGCATTTATGGATATTCCATACTCTCGACAACTGTCGAAACATTGCTTTAATGCTTTTGGATGATCTTCCTTAGATCCAAATACACAAAAGTCATCTAAAAATATTTCCATAAACTTTCTTAGGTATTTTGTAAAAGCTTGTGTCATAACTCTTTAGAAAGTAGCTGGTGCATTGCACAGTCCAAAGGGCATAACATTTTATGCAAAGGTTCCCCAATCTGTGGTGAAGGTGGTTAATGGTCTATCCTCCGGAGCTATTTGAACTTGGTTATAGCCCGAAAATCCATCTAGGAAAGAATAGCACTCATGCCCAGCTACACCATCTAGAACTGCATCAGAAAATGGTAAGGGAAAGAAATCTTTCTTAGTGGCTTTGTTCAACTGCCTAAAGTCTTGACAAATGCGAATCTTACCATTTTTCTTAGGTACTATGACAATAGGTGACACCCACTCGCTAAATGGTACGGGATAAATGAAACTACACTCCAGTAATTTATCAATTTCCTCTTAGACCATTAAGGAATACTTTGGGTTCATCCTATATTGTCTTTGCCTAACAGGTTTAGCATCTGCTTCTAGGGTAATATGATGTTGACAAACATCTAGAGGTATGCCTTTTAAGTCTTTATATGTCCAAGCAAAGGCATCTTTCTCCTTCTTAAAAAATTCCAACCACTTATCATATTCTTGAGGTTGTAATCCATCATATATTTTTATTGGCTTAGGATCTTCTTTAGTTCCTAAGTTTATTTCTATAGTATTTTTTATTAAGGGTCTGACATTAGGTGTCTTCTTTTCACCAAGTAATTCTTCTGAATCACTTATATAAGGCAGTTCCTTATCTGACTCTCTTTCAATGGTCACATTATATATTGGGGCATTTTGCCATGCCTCTATGGCTGCGTCTGAGTCATCCACCTGACTAGGAGGAACAAAATATTCTCCAGGTCCTAAACTTTTAATAGTAGGCATATCTTGGACTTTATTAGTGTCCCCAGGTTCAGATTCAGAGTCTGCCTCAGTGGTCCAATCTGAATCCTCATTCTGAGTTTCTCCATGGTACTCCACTAGAAACATAGGTAGCACTATTTTACTTTTACCCTCCCCTATTATTAACGTCCCTTTACCCCAGTCATCTTTAGCCTTAGCTAAGGATAACCAAGGTCTACCAAGGAGAATAGGGTAAGTTGATATAGACTCAGTTACTTTAAAAACAATATAATCAACTTTATAGTCAATCCCACCAATTATGGTATTTAATTGCAACAATTTTCCTAATGGTTTCACTCGGCTTTGATCTGCCATTCTTAAGATAATAGGAGTAGGTACTATGTTAGTTATACCTAACTCTTCCATAGTGTTAACATTCATAAGATTAACACTACTCCCACTATCAATTTGGACTCCATCAACTAAAGTCCCATCTATAATGACATCAACTGTGGGTGCTCCTGGATCAAAAGAGATATCATGGACACTTACAATCTCAGGTTGAAGTTTGCTTGTCTCTTTGGTTGTTTTTGGTTTAGATTTCTTAACATTATTGTCTTCAACTGTTTTGGCTCTTTTCCTTATTAGAGAGGATGTTAATTCATTCTTACAAGAGGGTGACAAAGCAAGTAACTGTCTTAAGGAGATATGAGGTTGTAATCTATCCAAATCTGTAAGGATGTCATAAGGATTCATCCCAACAGCTAATCTCATCATTCTATGATGCTTTCTCTTTTTCAATGTCAATGAGGGTTCTTTAACAATGGTCTTTGAAGGTCTGTAAAAAGTAGGTTGTTCCAACGGCTTTGTTGTAATACTTGGTTTATCTTTAGGTGGAGATACATCTTTTGGTTGTATAGGCTCTGGCCTAATGTTGGTCTGGGAATCACTATTTGTTATGTCTATCGTTTCTGGATTGGGTTTAGGTGGTTCAGGTTTCTTGAGTACAGTTGCCATTTGTCTACTAAGCACAGGATTGAGTTTAACTTTATTGTAATCACTTTCTGAACTACTAATTGGCTCTTGTTCCTTAGCTTTTCTAGCTTGTGATCTGGTAATAAAAACATCTTCGGGTGTATCAACAGCCAGATAATTCACATCTCTAGCATTAGAGGATTCTACTTCTTGAATGTGAACTTGCTTTCTTACATTAGGAAATTCTGTGATAATAGCAGTGCAGTAAGTAGAAACATGACCTGGTTGTCCACATCTTCCACAAACTGGGTTATATCCCACTTGTTGTCGTGGATTTGGACATTCCCTTGAGTAATGACCCGACTCTCCACACCTAAAACATACAACTCCCTTATTCCTATCTTGATTAGGTGGTCCTCTCCAAACCGCATGTTGACTGTATTCCTTGGTCCCACTGGGACGTCTGTTATCACTGGGTTTGGTAAAAGGTTGTTTAGAGGTAATCCTATAAGGGACTTTTTGATTATTATTATTACTTTGTGCAGGTTGTTCTTGCACCAAGGCCTTAACTTCTTTTATATTTCTACAAGTAGTTATATCATGGCCTTTTGCACCACAATAAGCACACTTAAGTTTAGGGATTCCTCCAATAGGATATCTATACTCTGTATTTAAGTGCCCATGCCCTTTACAGTTACTACACCAAATATTAGTTCTTTGGTTTGTAGCCTTAGGCCTCTTATTTTTTCCCTCATTAATTTGAACTGAAAATTCTCTGAATTGTTTTTGTAAAGCTTGAATTTCAGTTTCTTCATTGTTAGCAGCATTAAAGCTAACTGCTTCTCTCTGTCTAAGAGTGGTCCTGGTAACATTAATTGAGGTTGTTGGATTATTGTTTTAGGATAGTAGTCTCTTCCACTTCTATCCATTCCTATTGGGTAAGGTATAGGCATATATTGAGGATCTGGTTGTGTAATTCTCCTATTTTGATACAACATGTTAGATCTCTCCATAGCAGCTTCCCAATTTCTAGCAGCCTCATATGCTGCAGTTAAGTTTGCAGGATTAGAAAGTTTGACTTGATAGATACACAAAAGATCTAATAATCCTCTGGTGAATGTATTTGTTATCCATGACTCGGGCATCTCATTATCCCTCCATCTATGTAACAAATTCTTAACTCTGGTATAGTAACCTGCTATAGATTCAGTAGGGTACATCTGAAAACTTTGTAATTGATCTTGCAAGGTATTATGATAAGACTGGGGTCTAAACCTGGCCAAAAATGCATCTTTTAAAGCATCCCAATCTGCTGGTCGAGGATTTAATGCTGCATACCACTTCTGAGCTTTCCCTAGTAAATTACCAGAAAAACTAGTGATATACTTATCCACTGCTAAATTATTACCTATTGCCACTACTTGGAATCTTTCCAAGTAGGAATCTGGATCCTCTCCTAGATCTCCATAAAATATGGGAAATGGAGCTATATTAAGCATCCTAGGATGCGCCATAGCAACGGGATCAACCAAAGGGATGTCAGGAGTAGGAGGGGTTGAAGGTGGTGAGGATAATGAGGACCTGCTAGAGGTAGAATTAACAGAAGAAGTGTCAGAAGGAGAAGTCCTCCCAGAAGTACCTGAGGAATGTCCAGCTGGACTCTCTACTCGTGATGGTGGTTCTGAATGTTCTTCTTCTTCTTCTACACTGTTAAGTTTATTTTCAACTCCTTTAGGCTCACTTTGCCCACTTACTTCAAACTCCTCCTCGTTAATAAGATTATACTTAACCTCGTCTTGCTCCGCACCAGATTGGTCAACCTCGTCTTGTATGTCAAAGTTTAACGTAGTAGGTCTAAGGATTTGACTAAATGCTTCCAACACTTCCTTACGAAACTCATGTTTGTCTTCCTCATTTTCCAATGTTCTGGCATTAAGAAAGTGGTCAATAGATTCTTTTGCTTCACTATGAGTGAATATTGGTGTTTCTAATTTGGACTCAAATCTTTGAGCAAAAGGACTTGGATAGGGAGTCTCAAAGTCTGTTTGGTTTGAGGAGTTACCTACTTCGTAGGTATGATTAATTGTTAAGGAGTTTGGTATGGGGGTTCTAAACAATTGTTCTAACTCATCAAGTTGTTGATCGTGAACGTTAAGTATACCTTGATTAAGTATTTCATCTACTTCTTCCCCCTCTGAGGATCCTTCCTTTTCTAAGAAGTTAGACCAAGCTTTCTCGCTTTGGGTCTCCCAATTTTCTACTTTTGGGCTATCTGAACAACAAGAGTGAGTGGTATATTTTTTATTTTTTATTTTTCCTATATATTCCTTTCTAGGATTTTTTAATGCTGCGAGTACCAACTCTTCTTGAGTAAACTGTAGCTTCTTTGATTCTGACTGAGGAGAATTTGGAGGGTCGGGCAGTGTCTTATATGTTTTCTCCCTTTTAATTTGTCCCAATGCCTTTGCTAAGGCTTTTTCTAATTCATCATTTAATCTGAATGGAGAGGGAGTTGTAGCAATGTTAAAGGTAGGATTGTGTACTCCCAATACTATAGAGGGTTGTTTTTTCTCTGTCCTTTTCTTAAAACGTTGAGCTCTCTCAACTTTTTGTTTTTCTCTTTTCTCTTTGTCTTTTCCTGACATTAGTAATCCCCATAGAGTTTTTATCTTAATTTTAATTTCGATTTTTGATTTTTTATGTTTAGACGTTTAATTTAAGCAAAGATAAATAGCCTCCTCTGAAAGATTCATTTCCTTAACATCTTCATGGATATGCCTAGGATAACTTAAGATAGTCAAGAGCTCTCCCATCTCCTCAGCACTCACCCAATGACTTAACTGTCCAAGTAATCCGTCTATCCCGTCCTCAAGTATTTTTAACTCTTTCCTATCATTAGGTGCAAGAGTTTTATAACATTGAACTTTGGTTATTATGCGTCTTATTATTCTAGACCTTCTACTCAGAGGACTCTCCCATGGTTGTTCCATAAAGAATTTGGTAATGATACCAAGTTGTTAGGGTAAAATTTTCTATTTTTATCATTAATGGTAAAGGTTCAATAATTAATTCCCTCGGATATTTAAATTTTCTTAAAAGACCATTAATGATATCAATCCTCTTTTTTGAATTTTTATTATTTTCCTTAATTTTTTCTATCTCCTTCCCCAAAAGGTTAAATAATTTCAATTCATTATACTTAATTTTTTCATAGATTATTAACAATCTTTTCAACCTAGTTCTTAAGTCCTTAGATGTTTCATTTTCAAAATTCATTGATTAAAGACATAATAAATCAAAAGCTATAGTCACGGGAAGTTCTGGGTCTTTAGACAAGAAATCTGGAAAGAACACCTTACTTTGGAAGTTAAGTTTACTATAAATAAAGATATAAGTTTCTTTATCAAACTTAAATCCGTTCCACGTTCCAATACCTTTAGAAATTAAAGGTTGGGATTGAAGTTTTAATCTACCGTATTGAGCAAAAAGAAATTGTAGTTGGTATTTCAAATACAATGTCTTTTTCTTGACAATTACTTCGTTAAATCCTTCACCTTTATTCCACACTTTATTTGAAATTATTTGTTTAATTTCTATCGGTAATTGTTCAAACTTTTCCTTAAAGTTTCTATCAATTTTTAGGTGTGCCCCATAAAATTGAAAACCTTGACCATAATATGCACCTCTATAAACACGATATAGGGCGCTAAATAAATATGGTCCTTTGAAGAAGTCACTTAGACTTTCTTCATTAATTTCCCATGGAAAAGACATGTTCTCCTAACTTTTCCTCCCATGGGTTCTCACACTAGGTATGTCCAATTCACTTTTGGATCAAATCCTTAATTTTTGTGTTTTTTATAATGAACCTCCTTGTTCATTAATACACTTTAATTCACAGTAATACTTAAGTATTCAACGTAATTAATGACAACTTTCTTCAATTAAAAACTACTTAATACTTGGCAGTACCATCCCCAGCATGGTCGCCAAAAAAATGTAATCGTGAAATTTCACCTTCGCAAAACACCCAAGACTCATACAAGTCTATCCTTGATTCTAAATTCTTCCCGGGATGGTCTAGCGTCAACCGTTAAGTAGTTTGTCTTTAATTATAGGTCAAAAAGCTATCTTTCCATTGAAATACTTAAGTTTATGCACTCGTTTTTAGGGAATTAAGCCTTAAAACATATCACCCTTAACATTCCACTCTTAAGGTATTAATCCCAAGGATTTAAGTGCTTAGGTAGAGCCTTGCTCCTCCAAAGAGCCTTGCTCTTGAGTTAACTATGAATATGCACGTTTGTTAGTTTCCTATACTTTTGCCATCTTCGGCATTTGGATACTATCCATGGCACTCATGGTTGATTCCTTAATTAATTCCATTTAGAATTCACGAACTTACCTCGTGTAATTCGCTCCACTTCTCACGTACGTCCCACGGTTCACGTACTCACGTACTTATCACAAGTGTTAATCTCGAACAACACACAAGTTAGATTAAGCCTCTAAATATTTCTACTCTAAGTCCGGACTTAAATCTAACCTATCTATTAGTCCTTAACACTTAAATACAAAAAGAGTATCTTCACTCTTACACTTGCATGACTTAAGTTCTATAACTCAGACTTAAGTTTTACCATTCAGACTTAAGTCCTTACTCACTGTAGACTTAAGTTCTAACACTCAGACTTAAGTCCCATCGTCTATACTTAAGTTCTTTCTCACTCTGGACTTAAGCCCTGTCACTTATACTTAAGTCCCTCTTCACTCTAGACTTAAGTTTTATCATTCAGACTTAAGTTCTATTCCACTGTAGACTTAAGTTCTTTCTCACTTTGGACTTAAGTCCTGTCATTCATACTTAAGTCCTTCCTAACTCTAGACTTAAGTTTTGTTGTTTATACATGCACAAGACTCCCGTCTTATGTCTTAATACTTAAGTTTCCACACTTGAACTTAAGTATTTCATCAATTACTTATGCATTCCTCACATTAATGCATTAAGTTTCTTACTCCAAATTAATTTCTAAATGCCTTACATACACTTAGAATTATTACATTAATATTCACAATGTCACTTTGACATAGTTAGGATCTTCCCTAACTTTATCTATTGAAGTTTTAACATTATTAAGTACTCATATTTCACTCATATGTAATACATTAAATTTAATTCATCACACACACACACACAATTTCATATCACATAATTAATTAGGATAGTATCCTAATTTTTACAATGAAGATCTAAATAAATAATTAATGCATTTATGCATAGGAATTTATTCACAATTAATACCTCATACATATAATTGCATTTACAAAACACAATATTAAATTTATTCAATGAAGTTCAAATATTATTATAATTATACATATGATTCAAGTCACACACAAGACTCCACACATGCAAATTCAATAATAATTATATATTAATAATTTTACACATCACATAATACTCTTACAACATAAGAGATTTCTTCAATTACTAGCTTTTTCACCTAAGCTAGGGCTCACTCCAACCTTCTTCCAAGGAATTTCTATGGTAATGGCCAAGAATGCTAAAAATTCAAGCTAGTCATTCTACTCAAACCCAAGAGGCACACCTCTTGGAAAAACGGTTTTGCCTATAATTACCCATTGAGATTAATTCCACTAAATCCTCACATCTATTCATATCTAGATATGAAAGGGTACACCCTTCCCAAAGGGTGCGAGTTCAACCCTTTTCCCATTAATCCTTCTATCTTAGATATGAAGAGGTACTTTTCAATTAATTAAGTACTTAATGTAAACTTAATCATTAATTATTTAATTCTCCATATATCTACAACCCTTTTTACACTTAATTTTATGAAAAAAGCTATTTTTAGGATTTAGGCTTTACACCCGTACACCAAAGATGGCATCCTTCATGAGCACTATGTTGATATGGTAAGTTTAAATTGTAGAGAATCATGGTTGTTTGCATGGAATTTGTAGTTTTTTGGTCATCTCGGTTCCAAGAACTACAATAGGGATTGTTGACTTCGTCATGTTTGTGCCTCAGGAAATGTTTATAGACATGTTGTTGTTGTCTCTTTGCAGGCGATGGAGGAGAGTATTGCATTAGATACCAGATTGTATGAGTATTGTGATAGTGCAGGTTGCTCTAATACGGAGGCTGGGAGATGTATCGGGCATATAACAAGGACTTTTATAAAGGAATGTGGGATTGCATGTAAGTGCAACTCTGATTGTAAGAATCGTGTTGTCCAAAAGGGAGTCCAACGGAAGCTCCAGGTTCGTCATTTCAATATATCCTTGAAGTTGAGTGTCCAATAGTCATGTAATTTTCACTCGCGGTCTTGGGGATGGAAATCCTAATATTCACATTTCATGCTCAACTTCTCGCAGGTATGTTGGGTGAACCACCAGAAGGGGTGGGGCATAAAGACCTTGGAGGATTTGCCGAAAGGCACGTTTGTATTTGAATATGTTGGAGAGGTATTGTATAGCGAGGATGTGGACACCCAAAGTCACAGCCAAGGTAAGTACGCTCTTGACTTGGACGCGAATTGGAGATTGGAAGGCCAGTGCAGCAACAAAGAGTGCCTCTCAATTGACGCGAGCAGACGTGGAAACGTCTCCAGATTTCTAAATCATAGGTCATTGCAAATCCGTGTATCGATGACACACAACTCTATGAAGGTTTTTATTTATTTTGAACATCATCGTTTGCATTTAAATATTATTGTCGTCTTCTTCAACGCAGGTGCTTTTATGCAAACTTGTTGGATGTCCCGGTTATCGTTGACTGGCATTCGACAGGCTACTACCACGTATGTAACAACCTTCACTTTTATTGAGTTTCATGTCTTGATTTGAAGCCTGTGCTGGTACATCTCTATGTTTGACGCTTTCGTTGATTAGTAAGCAGGTAGCGTTCTTTACAAAAGAAAAGGTGTTGGCGGGGGAAGAACTCACATGGGACTATGGAATTGATTTCGAAGATACAACCAACGAGGTGCCTAGTTTTTTGTGTGCATGTGAAAGCGTTGGTTGTCGTGACACTCTTACAATTCGGCGAAGATACCTATGAGTACACCACACTCATTTAGGAAATGCAATTTTGTGTATATCCCTTCCACAGATGTATATTACATACAGCATAGAGTAAATTGCAGAGTATACAAACTACAAAACACTGCATTCTCGTATATACACAGCACAGTCAAGTACTGAATTCTACACCCGGGGATATTATTTACTCTAGAAAAGTAGTAAACAACTATAGCCAATTGTTTCATACACATGTTCCGGCAAAATGTAACCTTGAAAACGTGGCCGGATAGTATGTAATTATTGCGATTCAAATGCCAACTATGATTGATGAAAGAAGGCCAACATATAGCACGATGTTATGTGGTATAATTTATTCTACATTGTATTCCACATTGTCGTTATCTTCTATGTATAGTGGGAAAAGTATACAACAATTAGGCTACAACATGGATAATGTCTCTATACTACAAAGTCGAGCATGCTTGCGGTACCCTATCACACGCAATCTCAAAACTTTCTATTGAAGTCTTACAGACCTTCCGATATTGTTTTGAGAAGAGGATCCAGACATACGGACCGTGTTTGAAAATGCTAACTATTGGCTACGGATTACAACCTCAAAAACTCTCCAAAGATGTCCTAATGACATCAATGGTCTCGTCACTAAGTTGGTACACAGGATCACCACCTTTGACCCTGTGTACCGCAGGAACCATCAAGAATTTGCAAGCTACTATTGATTCCGCATCAACATGGGCTACATGCGATTTCCTCAAGAATACATAAGAATTTGGACTGGTACCCCACTTTTGATAATACGTTCCAGCAATGGTGTGTTGTCCAACATCAAACTCATTGCCCCGCTGTGAGCCGCAAAACCGGCCCACGAGGTTGAATGGACCGCGCATCGCGTCCATAAGGGTTAACTAGTAGTGAAAATGGGTTATCCCATTGGTTAGTTCTTGGTTTTCGATTGGATTGACCAATTAAGCCTTCCGTGCACTAAATCATCAGTGGGAGCCACATTGTGGTAACCGGAAGTTTTAGGAAGATAACCAAAAAATAAAGAAAAAAAAATTAAAAGAATAGAAGAAAACAAAAAGAAAAAAAAAAAAAAAAAAGATGGAGAAAACCAAAACAATAGGAAGGAGGGAAAAATGGTGAGAAGGAGAAAAGAAGGAAGAAGGAAAAAATCAAAGAGCCTCAAAGAAAAGGGAAGAGGAAAAAATAGTTTAAGGGACCCAAAGGCTTGGGGAAAAAACCCTCACCATCATTTGGCAAATTAGCCATAACCCAAAACAAGGGGAATTCAATCTAGGCTAATTAGGTAGTATTTGCATCGTTGAAATTAGTTTAGAGGCTCACTTATTGAGATCATGCACACACATGTGGCATGGAGTCAAAGGTTAGATTTAGATATTCCTTGGTTAGTGGGACACCCACTTGTGTTAAATGCAAGGGTGGCTAGTGATTTTTTAGTTTTTTAGTTACTATTGTTTAGTGTGACCATTAATGTGCCCACCCAAAATTGGCGGCTGTGAACGACGAAGGGAACGACCTTGGGAACAAGAAGGGAGCAAGGGCTTTGGGGTTACCCCCCTTGGAGGCGCTCATTCGAAGGTGTGTGAGATAGGAGTTAGAGAGGCGTGTGTGTAGAGAGAGAGAGAGAGGTAGGGTCCAGATTTCCCCCTCTTGTGGGCTGGAATTTAACTCAATCGTTACGAAAATTAGCGAGTAAATAGATCAGAGCGTGGGCTTCCCAACAAGCTCAAGAGCGCGCGGTTTGGAGCTGTGACGACGAAGATACGAGCTGCGGAGTGAGGACGACCAGCTGGAGGATCAGCGGCGGATCTCACTTGTCCTCAGATTTCCCCTTGTCAGTCGCACAGTTCTTGTCCGATGAAGCTTAGATTTTAGGCGTAGATAGATCAGCGCGTTGGCTTTCCAACAAGCTCAAGAGCACGCGGTTTGGAGCTGTGACGACGAAGATACGAGCTATGGAGTGAAGGCGACCAGCTGGAGGATCAGCGGCGCACCACACACGGCCTCGGGTTTTCCCTCGTCAGTCACGGAGTTCCGGTCCAATCGAGTTGGTCTTTTAGGTGTAGATAGATCGAAGCGTTGGCTTTCCAACAAGCCCAAGAGCGTGCGGTTTGGAGCTGCGAAGACGAAGATACGAGCCGCGGAGCAAGGACGACCAGCTGGAGCAACCGGCGGCGGATCCCACGCGGCCTCAGTTTTTCCCTCGTCAGTCACGGAGTTCTAGTTGTATTAAGCTAAGATTTTAGGAATAGATAGATTAGGAAGTTGGCTTTCCAACAAGATCAAGAACGTGCGGATCGGAGTTGTGACGACGAAGATATCGGCTGCAGAGTGAAGAGCACCAAGAAGAGGAAGACGACCACAATCACAAGAACGAACACAAACACGGCAGAGGGTGAATTGAGCGGGATCAGGGAGCCTTCTTCCTTTCCCAATTGATTCATTATTCTCTTGATTGCATGTGGAGAAGGAACCCTAAATTGTCTAGTTAAAAACACTACGCGGAAGCGCTGCCAAATTTTCACTAGGATTAGGGTTTTGTTATAAATTCAACCAATTGGTGGTTTAATTGTCATTAGTAAGGTTGGAATGGGATTACTTGTGTGAATGCATGTGAATGTGTAGTGCATGATATTAAATGAATGCATATGTTAAGTGAACACTGCTGGTCGTTGGCTGTGGGTCTAGGATTGAATCAAATGGTTAATTGAAGGCTGCCATCGTGTTAAGCAAGAAAAACTAATAAGAATACAAAAAAAAAACATAGAAAATGGAGCCATAAGGCAAAAGATAAAGAGGTTCAAGGTCCGGCAATAAGTCAAAGATATAATTCATCCCTAATGCACTCATGATAGATAAAACATTGCGTTAAACACATCATGAACCGCTGCGATCTAAATGGGAGGTATGCATGTATGTCTTGATTGTTGATTGAACAAGGGGCTGAATCCCTCAAAGTAGGATCTTGTGTTCAAGATAAGCTTCCCACTAGGGGGGGTTTATTTGGCTCACATTTTGGTGCGTCCGCCGGGAGGAGGCGTGTTCATGGTTTGATTGTGCTAATCGTTCTATCGTTGGATGTAGGGTTATAAACGCAATTAGCCTTATGGCATATGGAGCAGCATGAGGTAGCTTAGAGGTAAGTGCCCAACCTTGCTCGTGGATGGTTGATTGAGTGTCAATTGTGTGTATGTTTGGAAGTCTTGTGAATGAAGGAAGGTGCCAAGTTGTGTTTAGAGGTGGGGGTCTAGAAGGGAGTGTGGATTTCCCGACTCTCCAACCACAAAACACCTTGTGTTGGGGGGATCCCCTTCTAGGCTTGTGGCTTGAGTCGAGCAAGGGGCCTAGGGGTGAAAGGTTGAGGCCCTCCCACGGAGATCCACAAGGATTTCCAGTGAGCCTCTAGGTCGAAGGGGAAGGGTGCAAGTGCCCGGGTATGGGACAAGGGCGCCCCTTCCTTCCCCCCGCGCTTGACTAACCACCAAGGTAAGAACAACTTGGTGTAACTGGAATAGTTGAGTTAATTGTTGCAAGTTAACGTATGTGTATGTGAATGAGCCACTTGGTGGGGAGTTGGAGTCGTGGACGCATCCAAGACGTAGGGGTGCTGATTGGAAGGAGCGCTGCGTACGGTATGTGCACTACACCCTCTTTTTAGGACCACGAGTAGTAAATAGGACCAACTTGGAGGTGGTGACCTCACTTGGGTTAGGAAACCCTGATTTCCCACTTGAGCCGTGTGGAACACTTGCCTTAGAACCACTAGGTTGGCCAACCACGAAATTGCATGCAACGAATCTTGTGCTAACAAGTGGATTGGCTGGAGTTGCTTCAAGGTAAGTTATCCCCCTCTATAACATTGTATGTGACTTATTGGTTGGCCTTAGCACCGATAGAGTGCGATTAGGTCCACGGTCGACTTCAACTAACAGTGACAGGGTGGCTGGAGATGCATCAAGGTATGTCTTCTTCACAGTGATAACATTGTATACACACATTGTTGCATGCCGTCCCGTGATTGTGTCGTTTTCCTCCTAGTGGGTAATGCCTAGTTCAAGGAGGTAAAAGGTGGAAGAGGGATACCAGGATACCAGGGAACCCCACCTTTTATCAAATTGAGGCCTAGGTCAGCCCCACAGTAAGGATTTGTACCGTGTGGCGCCAGTTGAGGGACAGCTTTCCAACGGGGTGATGCTCGTGGAGACATCCCTCAATTCGGTTAGCTTTTTGTCGTTACCCTTGAAGGGTAGTCCTTAATAGGATTCTTCGGCGGCTTCATCGAGCTAAAACTCCACCACTAAGAAATTTTTGGGTCTTGGTCTTGAGTCAGTCCATCCTCGTAATAGAATCGGGAGTAGGAGTGTTGGAAACACCCACTCACCGATCGAATTAGGCCGTGCTTCGTGTAGACCCACCCACGACCTCGGAACTTGGACGGGAAACCTTTTGGAGGACATGAATACCATCAACAAACCATTAGACCGTACTCTTGGATCCTAGAGTAGATGTCCCGAGCCACAAGGTCTCAACGACCTTCCCTCACACCACAGTGGGAACCGGCGAGTGAAAGGAGGAGTAGGTCTAGGGAACTCACGGAGGACACGGCAGAGGGGTTCTTGGAGGTACAACTAGAGGCCTTATCAACTCCCTTCCTCCCCTTCCCTCCATCTTTTCCTTCAACTTCATTCAATCCGGTGAACACCACCACCACCACTAGCCCACAAGGTACCCCCTCAGCCCCTACCATGGCCTCTGGTGGACCACCCCCGGTGCGGCCTCCCATTAATCCCTTGGTTCAGCCAAGAGGTTTACCCATCTTAGTACCCGAGGGCTTGCAAGCGGCGCCTATGCCACCCAATTTGCCCACCTTTAGGGGGACCAAGGATGAAGACCCCTCCGCACACGTAGAACGTTTTCTGGAGCTCCTCACGACGTGCCTCATCACCAACACCGGTTATTTCCTAGTGTGGTTCTCGTGTACCTTGAAGGACGCCGCCTACGAGTGGTATAGGAATCACCCCCCCGGAACCTTTGAGGATTGGGATAGTCTCATGAGGGCCTTCTTGGAACATTTTAGACCCGAGGTAGGTCAGAGTAATGCCCTCACAGCCCTAGCCGCGCTACGTCAAGGTCCAGGGGAGGATATCACGACCTACATCAGGAGATTCGAGTTGGTGGTTACAAGATTCGTGGGCAATCTCCTCACCAATGACACCTTAACCCAATTCTTTATCCAAGGGTTCAACAGTGAGGGAACCATTAGGGAGATTCTGAAAGTCCGCCCCACATCGTTAGACGCAGCCAAGGCACAAGCTAGGCTAATAGAGCAAGTCGATCGAGACCAAGAGCGTATGTGGAGGAAGGAAGAGCACCACATCCCTAGTTTTATACCTATCCATGCCAAGGGCAAGGGGCCGGCCCTGGAACCTAACCCAGGAAACCCGGGTGCACAAGTTCCCATCTGGAACTACTATGCTCCACCCTTGAACGTTAGACCACCCGTAGCTCTCCCCGAGCTCACCTATCACGAAGAGCGAGGCACCTGGAAGGAGGAGATGAAGAACGAAATCCTCCAAGGCCAACAAGGCTTTCAGGACCAATTAGCTCAACAAATCAAGGCCATGCAAGACCAAATGGCCTTGTTGATTAAAAATCAAGTCCCTAACCCCACACCTCCACCCATAGAGTCTGGTAGACATGCCTCGGGCCTATGGTGCACTCAATGTGGCCAACCAGGGCACACTAGCCCCTTCTGCACCACCCCTACGGCGGCACCGCAGTACCAGGCCACTCAAACCCCGTATGTGCCGCCCCATAGGAATCAACCACCGGTGGCAACTAACTATGGCCCTCAAGGCTATACACCACCAAACCAAGGTTATGGGGGACCTCCACGACCACGGTATGAAATCCACCACACTTGTGGCAAGAGACACGCACCTGGGCAGTGTTGGGTTGAAAGTGGAGTAGTATGTGGTAACTGTGGGGGTAATCACCCCACCCAAGTATGTCGAAGGCCGGACAAGGTAATTCCCATGCCTTCCCCACCGGGGAACTATCCTCAACAAGCCCAAGACCACTTTAGAGGTGCACGTAACCCCACCACCGATAACACCCTTAGGCCACCTAGCCTCTACTATGACTACAACAATAACCGCCAAAATCAAACTTCCCCAATGGGGGTTAATACCAAGGACGGTTACATCCCTATAAACCAAGGGCAAAACCATGGTGGCCAACAAAACCACGGTGGCCAACAAAACCACGGTGGCCAACAAAACCACGGTGGCCAACAAAACCACGGTGGCCAACAAAACCACGGGGGCCAACAAAACCACGGGGGCCAACAAAACCAAGGTCCACAGGATGTGCGCTATGCCACCATGTCAAGTGACATCGTATCCACACAAGGTCCTTCCCTCACAGAGCTCAATGTAGTGTTTCACGAGGTTAGCACAACCAAGGAAGCAAAGACTTGTGAGTTACCCGCCTTGGCAGTCCAAACTCGGTCTAACCGACGGGAGCCTAGGTACTCGAGCCCCCCTCCACCCATACCAGAAGAAGATGAGACCTCGGAGGAAGATTCACCTCATTTTTCTGACCTAAACGATACAACCAAGGAGGCGGTGGAAGGCACTAAACAGGCCAACTTAAGGTCCTCCCATGGGACACCTAGGTCACAAACACCATTGTCCACTTCCCAAGAGCCATGGGAAGGTCCACCGGTTCCTAGGCCCGAAGTGAATACATTCCCACGTGTCGAGGGACACGTGGGAGAAGGACCTTACAATTTATGGGCAGATTTGAGTCGTCTCAAGGCGGACATCACCATAGCCCAACTGTTGGAGGTATCCCCACCCATGAGGAAAGTCCTTAGGTCGGGCACCCCGGTGAAGCGGAGGCCTAAGGCAAAGGTGAGGTTGGCGGCTCGTGTAAAATCTGCACATCCCAACATCGAAGTCAAGGCGGTTCAAATTGAGGTCTCAATTGTGGATAAGGTGGTACCCAACGTACTTGTCGACGGTGGGAGTGGCTTGAACATCATGCCCCTCTCAACTATGGAAAAATTGGGTCTAGACATCACTGAACCATCACCATACATCATCAACATGGCCAATCAGAGCTCGGAAGCCCCATTAGGCCAAATTAGTGGTTGTAAAGTTACCACGGGGGGGGTAGAGTATTCCCTCACCTTCCAAGTCATTCGAATGCACACCAATAAGGAGGCATATCCTTTGTTACTAGGTAGGCCTTGGTTGCGAATTGCCAATGCCACAGTAGAATGGGGAGGCCCAAAACCAAACATCACCTATGGTCCACCGGAGAATCCTACCACGGTCCATATCCAACCAAGTAGGCTAGGATTATGCCACGGTTGCATGGGCTCTTCCGAAGATGAATCACAAGAGGTTCTAACAAAAGAGCCTCCCAAAAAAGTGAGGTTTGCGCCCCACAAGGCGGTGGATAGAGCCCAACCCTCGAAAGCCAAAGTAATGCCGTTCAAAAGTATGGGACCGGGCCTTTATGAGTGGGTCCCTAGCGGTGAATTTGTAGAGTGGTTGAGAGAACACCCCACCTCGAGCGCGGACGAAGCTGTGTCCGTGCATTTCATGGAGAGTGAGTTGATTGAGGTAGAGACCGGGTTGGAACCTAGCCTTGTCCCCCTCCTAGATGACTTAGAACCCGCAGCAGTATTCGGTATGGATGTCAATGGCACACAAAGGATGGAGTTGGAGGTTTTGATCGATAAGGGCCCTCTCAACCCATCTCTCCACTTTAGGAGGACATCCACCGGTATTCTAGGTAGTGGTTCGGGGGCAACATACCCCCAAGTTCCGAATGATTGGTACAAGGGACCTATTCAACAACCACACGTGCATCATGATGATTGGAAGTTGCTGGTGGTCTCTCATGAGGACGAAGAAGTCCGCAATATAAAGGTAGATGTTGGATTGACCAAGGTGGAGATGGTGAACTACAAGTCACTAGTTGTCGAGTTCCGGGACATTTTTGCGTGGTCATATAGAGACCTCAAGGGCATTCCCCGGGCGGTGACACAACATCACAATTCTCTTCTCCCGGGCACTACTCCCATTAGACAAACCACCCGGTTCAAGATCAACCATCGTAAGACCACCCCTTACCACCCCCAAACCAATGGCCATACCAAACGGGTCAACCAAACCCTCGTGAAAATTTTGAGGAAGACGGTCACCGATTCCAAGAGGGATTGGAACACGAAACTCCCCGCCGCATTATGGGCCTACCGAACCACCTTCAAAGTAACCACCCATGCTACTCTCTTCTCGTTGGTATATGGCATTGAAGCCATTTTGCCAATAGAATTTGAGATCCCTTCAGACCCTTCTCTGCGAGTGGCCGTGACCGAACGATGGTCCATGGCCACGTCCTTAGCGGATCGGTTAGAACGATTGGAGGAGCTTGATGAGATGTGTCGGTGGAGCGCCCAACACATGGAAGCCATTCAACGTCGAAGGAAGATTGCCTTCGACAAACGAAACAAGGTCCGGTCACTACAACCGGGCATGTTAGTCCTCCTCCAAGATGCGAGGAGATTGGGTTTCTCTGGCAAGTTAGATGCTTTGTGGTTGGGACCCTATCTCGTGAAGGAGGTCTTCCCCAACAACTCCGTTCAACTTCAAACCCTAAACGGCGAGGATTTCCCCACGCGAACGTCGGGCAACCGGTGCAAGGAGTACAAGGTGTGAATTGTTCACAACCTTCACGATTGGGCCTCCAAATTTTGGCTGCAACCATGGGTCATTCGAACACAAAAAGTTAGAATTTGACCGTGTGCCCATGAGCAAGAGGGGGTTCTCTGCCTCTTCGAGTTGTCCCAGATGGCCGCCATGTGTGAGCCGCAAAACCGGCCTACGAGGTTGAATGGACCGCGCATCGCGTCCATAAGGGTTAACTAGTAGTGAAAATGGGTTATCCCATTGGTTAGTTCTTGGTTTTCGATTGGATTGACCAATTAAGCCTTCCGTGCACTAAATCATCAGTGGGAGCCACATTGTGGTAACCGGAAGTTTTAGGAAGATAACCAAAAAATAAAGAAAAAAAAATTAAAAGAATAGAAGAAAACAAAAAGAAAAAAAAAAAAAAAAGATGGAGAAAACCAAAACAATAGGAAGGAGGGAAAAATGGTGAGAAGGAGAAAAGAAGGAAGAAGGAAAAAATCAAAGAGCCTCAAAGAAAAGGGAAGAGGAAAAAATAGTTTAAGGGACCCAAAGGCTTGGGGAAAAAACCCTCACCATCATTTGGCAAATTAGCCATAACCCAAAACAAGGGGAATTCAATCTAGGCTAATTAGGTAGTATTTGCATCGTTGAAATTAGTTTAGAGGCTCACTTATTGAGATCATGCACACACATGTGGCATGGAGTCAAAGGTTAGATTTAGATATTCCTTGGTTAGTGGGACACCCACTTGTGTTAAATGCAAGGGTGGCTAGTGATTTTTTAGTTTTTTAGTTACTATTGTTTAGTGTGACCATTAATGTGCCCACCCAAAATTGGCGGCTGTGAACGACGAAGGGAACGACCTTGGGAACAAGAAGGGAGCAAGGGCTTTGGGGTTACCCCCCTTGGAGGCGCTCATTCGAAGGTGTGTGAGATAGGAGTTAGAGAGGCGTGTGTGTAGAGAGAGAGAGAGAGGTAGGGTCCAGATTTCCCCCTCTTGTGGGCTGGAATTTAACTCAATCGTTACGAAAATTAGCGAGTAAATAGATCAGAGCGTGGGCTTCCCAACAAGCTCAAGAGCGCGCGGTTTGGAGCTGTGACGACGAAGATACGAGCTGCGGAGTGAGGACGACCAGCTGGAGGATCAGCGGCGGATCTCACTTGTCCTCAGATTTCCCCTTGTCAGTCGCACAGTTCTTGTCCGATGAAGCTTAGATTTTAGGCGTAGATAGATCAGCGCGTTGGCTTTCCAACAAGCTCAAGAGCACGCGGTTTGGAGCTGTGACGACGAAGATACGAGCTATGGAGTGAAGGCGACCAGCTGGAGGATCAGCGGCGCACCACACACGGCCTCGGGTTTTCCCTCGTCAGTCACGGAGTTCCGGTCCAATCGAGTTGGTCTTTTAGGTGTAGATAGATCGAAGCGTTGGCTTTCCAACAAGCCCAAGAGCGTGCGGTTTGGAGCTGCGAAGACGAAGATACGAGCCGCGGAGCAAGGACGACCAGCTGGAGCAACCGGCGGCGGATCCCACGCGGCCTCAGTTTTTCCCTCGTCAGTCACGGAGTTCTAGTTGTATTAAGCTAAGATTTTAGGAATAGATAGATTAGGAAGTTGGCTTTCCAACAAGATCAAGAACGTGCGGATCGGAGTTGTGACGACGAAGATATCGGCTGCAGAGTGAAGAGCACCAAGAAGAGGAAGACGACCACAATCACAAGAACGAACACAAACACGGCAGAGGGTGAATTGAGCGGGATCAGGGAGCCTTCTTCCTTTCCCAATTGATTCATTATTCTCTTGATTGCATGTGGAGAAGGAACCCTAAATTGTCTAGTTAAAAACACTACGCGGAAGCGCTGCCAAATTTTCACTAGGATTAGGGTTTTGTTATAAATTCAACCAATTGGTGGTTTAATTGTCATTAGTAAGGTTGGAATGGGATTACTTGTGTGAATGCATGTGAATGTGTAGTGCATGATATTAAATGAATGCATATGTTAAGTGAACACTGCTGGTCGTTGGCTGTGGGTCTAGGATTGAATCAAATGGTTAATTGAAGGCTGCCATCGTGTTAAGCAAGAAAAACTAATAAGAATACAAAAAAAAAACATAGAAAATGGAGCCATAAGGCAAAAGATAAAGAGGTTCAAGGTCCGGCAATAAGTCAAAGATATAATTCATCCCTAATGCACTCATGATAGATAAAACATTGCGTTAAACACATCATGAACCGCTGCGATCTAAATGGGAGGTATGCATGTATGTCTTGATTGTTGATTGAACAAGGGGCTGAATCCCTCAAAGTAGGATCTTGTGTTCAAGATAAGCTTCCCACTAGGGGGGGTTTATTTGGCTCACACCCACTTACAAGTGAACTTCTCTTGAACAATAGATTTCTGTTGTTGGTACTGGAGGATGTAAAAGTCCACGTCCTCCTCGTTGCCCTCGTCTGCACGTATTGCAAAGTTGTCACCGACATCAACCAACTCTCCAAGGCTCTCATCTGCACGGTACTCCCATGCATCATCTTGTCCCTCATCGCCTTGTGCGTACTGCATACTCATTCTCGCAAATGTGACATCTGCCGGTGCTAACTTGACCACAGTCCACGACTTCACATGCGCACCCCGCTCATAAGATGACCAAATTCCATCCAAGCACGATGGACAGTAACATGTTAAATAATGTACCAACAACGACGTTGGATCGGAAGCAGAAATCGCTCGGATGGAGTGGAATTGATGTGACCCAGGAATGGTATCGCACCCATGTGTATATCGCCAATCCACTGCATCCACTGCAACAAAATGAAAGTATCGCCATGAAACTATTTTGTCGTCACCAACCGATCTCTCCACCAAGCCTCCCAACTTCTCGTGTAGGAAGTCCACCGCATCCCTCGCATCTTGGAGCTTCCGGGCTGGGCTGTGGAGCAGCTCCATACGCAAAGCCCTCTTCACCACCGCCCCAGCTCCGTCCCACTCACCCTTCCCGTGCCCTGTACCAAAAAAATTCCACTCCATTTGGCAACCTCCTGTTCGGGCGGGATATTGACTAACAAAATACATGCACCGTGCCCCCTTAAACTGTCCTGCAAAGCCATGGCATGCAACCAAATATGTAAAATATTGGTAATAATGTTATCTGTGTACAAAATTGAATGGTATCTTAATACAAAAGTATATGAACGAGTACAAGTATAGAAGTATATATAGTACTTCTTTAAAGTATGCTAGCTGTAGAGTTTGCAAAGTAGAACGACACAGCAGAATACACTTACCCGCACAACCGTCACTCCAAACCCAATGGCGTCGGACCTCCACACCACGATCGCGAAGCCAATCCCAATGTCTCAGGAAGCAGTGTTGTACATACAAAGTGTCGTGTGTCCTATCATCTGATATGTAGAAGTGGGACTCCTTGATCACACTATCTGAAGTAGGTACATACCTGTAGGCAAGGTGGACTAACACACTAAATTTTTGGCTCGATTGCCAATGCATACTTTGAATTTCATTTTGGATCTCAAAGGTGTAGTTTTCCACAAAATCAACATGCGACAGTATAACGTCGCGGGGCAGCTCCTTCATGCTCACCCTACACTGAACGTCTTGCCACCTTGCCACAAAATTGTGAGTGATGAACTTGTGCAATTTAGGCCGCAGGTAGTCAAGTAATTCACTCGGGCTGGTCTCCATGAAAACCTCACCGATTCGCTTCCTTGGTCTTCCATCGTCACCGACGCCCACCAGGTGACTGTCAAAACGCCGCCACTTCAATTGATATCCGAAAGCTCCACTCTCTAGGGGACAAATTGGCAAGGTATGCCCACCACAACTTGAACAATCACCCATCAAACACTCGAGGCGATAGAATTCTTCGGTTGCCTCTTTTGGGCACACAACCATCTCCCACATCTTTGTGACTATATCAAAGATGTTCACATGCGTCCTACAGCCCACGTCAACCCCATCGGCACACACCAGACATCTATAGTGGCACAAGGCCCGAACGTGGAAACCAGTTGATACATCTCTCAATGACTGTAGAGCTTGACGTAGCATGTCAAGCTCCACATGGTACCTACAACAAAATACATTCCGTTCATTGCACTTCTTCACAAAGTAGGGCCGCAGTCTTTCAAAAGCTCGCACTGAAATGGGCTCGTTTGGATGCAACGCCTTAAATCGATCGTATAAAGAAGCCTGCGGGATAGACAAGGGAAGTAAATCTCAGTAATGTGTATAACAAATAGCCACACATGTAGCCTTACGAAAGAAGCTTGGCATCCGACAACAACAGTGCATCCTATGAGATTAGAAGATACCCTCTCGAACTGTATATGAGTATATACCTTGGTATGTACACACAATGTTTCGTACTTCTGAAGTATCTCAGATACTTCTTCGAGGTATACTCATAAACCAGGGTTCTGTAATGGGTACTACTGGATACCTCGAGAAAGTATATAAAATTGGTTGTCATGGGACCCCAATAGTACGTGAATGTCCTCACATAGTATTATGAATATACTAAACAATAGTATGTTCACAAACATAGGAACTATGCATAAGACCAGTAAGGTCTCATCATAGGCAACGACTATTACTCCATTAAATACATACGTGTATATTCTATATTAAAAGACTCTTGGATTCATACTCTATAGTGTGTCCAATACCTACACGTACAATGTCTCATGAGTTTCTATTCTATCACGGTATGTTTGGGCACAAACCCTGTTGACATACCCCATGAAAGAGTATGCATGCGTGTATATCGGACCTATTCAAGGTATACCAACATACTCAAACTCTTGGGTTAGTACTATGGCAAGGTCTCCTCACTAAGAAAAAGCCATGTGGACATACCGTATGAAATATTACTAGAGTATAACTGTATATTGGATACCTTTGCAACGTACATCATCATAAGATGACTCACGGGTCTATACTCTGTCGAGGTATACAGGAGAACAAACCCTTGTAAGTTTCGACATGACCACCGTCTATTAGAGTATATGAAAGACGTCTATAAAGTTAATCAATTCTCGAAGGGATTAAGGGCTTTATACCATGTCAAGGTATATAGAGGATAGGCCTTGTTGACTTGTTGTAGTTCTTTGGAGTATATCAAATACCTCTATGACGTATATCAACATACAAGCACTATGCACAAAAACACCTAAAGAGGGATCTCACAAGTTTATGAATTGATCATAGTGCTTGTGGAAAGAGGCCCCATACAGTATCTAAAAGGCTTCACACACTTGACATGTGTGTTGTGGAATATCGTGTATATCACTATCGACCACATGGAATATAACCATATCAGAGGATGTGTTCAGAAGTACTTGGCTTTCAAAAAGGAGGTGGGTTGCATGGGTCTCGTACACCTTGGGCCCCATCCGCCTTCTCTTGACGTCCTTCTTGTTAGGGCTCACACGGGTTTCTGTACACTACCAAGATATGACAAGGTCTTTTGCAGCGGCAGACAGACCGGGCTTCTTTCGTCGCTCAGGCAACATGAAAATGGAGGATCCCCTGGACTGTAGGCTTTGACGTCGTTGCACAGCTCGAACAATACACTTCGGATTTGCTCCCAAAACCTTTGACAACGCTCGTACACCTGTCACTTCACTACCAACCGTAGCCTCCAGCAAGGTCTTCTTTCTCACTAGTTTCTCCTTCGAACAAAGATTTTTCAACAGCCGCAACTCTTTCTTATACAACTCAAGAAAAGCATGACTAGCTCTTACATCAGAGTTACTACGGTAACACTCCGGCAAGTGCCGGGCTATGTTTCTGTTCGACAACACCGATTCCAGTACAGACTGTCCGAACGTAGGACCCTCCTTGGCATTCAAGAGTTTCTTGAGAATGAAATCTGAAATGCGCGATGACACCTGATGGACATCTCGTTGATCAACGTTCTCTTTAGCTGGAACCCTAGCCACCAACGCCAACTGAAGCGAATTCTCCTCAAGCTCTCTTCTTCTCGCTCTAGAACGTCGTTGTCTCTCTGTTGCGTTCTCCCTACCACGCGCAGCGTCCTCTTCATCTCTAGGCATCCCCACGCCCGGTCCTTCACGTGATGCAGGCGACCGATGCACACCCCTCCGACGATCTCCAGCCCTAGTAATAACCATTTCTACAATGCACACATTACCAAAGTAGGCATCATGATGTACAAAGCATACCAATATACATTGAACGGCTTAACTAAAGCAAAGCCACCCACATTATGCAGATAGTACTATACATTTATTCTAAATAACATAAGTTTAGCTACCAATGCATTATATTCAACTATATGTACGACACAACATGGAACACCATATTCGTTATTTTGGGAGATTTCCATGATTTTGAAGATATATGATCTTTGAAGTATCAATATATATATAGACAATTGTAGGTGCAAAGCATATCGACAATGCACCAAGAATACTATATTTCATTACATGGATGGACCAAATTAGCCGAATGTCCCAAAAAATGGTAACGGTAAAAGAAGCATGTACCATTATTCCAAGCTTTATTTAAAACTTCATGAAAAAAGTCACTAACAACACTCATTCACCCCGAGGCAAAACACAATCGTCCTATCACTAATCAAATGGTCTATGGAGTTCCACCATAAGCCTCTATACGCGTCTTCAAAAAAGCCCTCTGGCGTTGACTTGTCCATGTTGCGCCATTCTCTTGCATTAATGGACTCTCTAGAAGATGATGCAAACCCCGCCTACGCACCTCGTCACTGTTTGATTTGGGCCGCGAGTGCTGGCGGGTGGGGGAAGGAGAGCATTTTCCTCTAGCAGCATTTCCTAAGAGAGTACGGGAACGGAGACATTTACCGGATAGTTCCTGCACAATAGGCGCCACACACAATCCAAAGAAATACACTTTAGGTCGAATACTCCTACACAGCACACATGAAAATTTAATCATTGAGATCCATCCTAGCGCACATTAGGTCGAATGGAGCTAAAATGCAGAAGGAAAGATCCAGAGAGCACATTTAACCTCCAACGAAAAAAACAAGATCAAATGAACCAAAACTACATTAGTGCAATGTAGCTCAACAACAAACCAAAATTGTCTAGGCCAAAACATCTCAATAGTGCAATAAATTCGAGGTCATCATAACACGCACCGCAAGCGAGCGTTGGGAAGTACCATCCCTTAAACCGTCATAGAGAATACGCTTTGCTAGAGTACAATTATCCCGATTTAAAGGCGGGGACCCAGGAACTGAACGAGGCCACTGCGGCGAAGGTGAGTTGTTCCTTTCATGAATTGGCTCCCGTACAATAGGGCTTTCAACAACTCCATCGTCCACTGCCATGGTCGAATAATCCATGGTTGATTGCGCGGTTGCAGCAGAGTGCAACAAAAGCCCTTTACTGCGAAGAGAAAGGACGAACTCCTCTGGGCCTAGCAAGGAATCCACGGACGCCCAACAGTCACAGTCCTGTAGAAATTTCAACCACAGCGACACTCACATACCTTAGAACAATAGATGAAAACTCCAATCATTCAAAATAGCACAACATTCCATCAGCAGTAGGTATCCACTCCCCACAACAAACAAAGCGGTGAAACATCTCAGTTTCATTTATGAAAAAAATATACACAAAAAATGATCGAACAAAATTTACAAAATGGAGCTGCAATCAATCGATATAGTTTAGCTCTATCCGACCTGAAGCGTAATAGGCATCTAAGCGTTTCCAGCGGAATTAAGAGCGGAGATTCTGAGACGCTGTCCTGATGGAAATTCTTCCATCAAGTACATACAAGTATTAGTCTTTATATGTGTGGATTTTAATAAGTAAGGAGTTGGGCTAAAAGAAGTTGGTCGTGGTAAGAACCACGGTTTGAGGTGCTGCACCGCTCTTAATTCCGCTGAGCAGTGACCACGACATTTCCAGCCAACCAAGTCCACTGAGCAGTGACATTTCCACTGACCACGACATTTCCAGCCAACCAAGTCCACGACTTGGCGATCAGGTTGTGCGAATCAGCACCTTTATACGTCCGTACCATCAGCTATCTTACGATAAGTTTTATTTTTAATTTTTATTTAGTTATTTTTTTTATTTTACTTATCTTGTTGGTTGGAAGGTCTAAGTTTTTAGTCTTCCAATTAATAAAAGACTAGGGGATTTTATGTGGTTGAAAGTGGAAAGGATAAGAAAGTAATAAAGTACCTTGTGGGGTACTTTGGATAGGGTGACATGGGCTGGAGTGCCCACGTCCACTTGAGGTGGAAAAGTTGGAAAAGAGATTCCTTAGTGAGTGTGTGTGTGTGCGAGTGAGAGAACAAGGGTTTGGAGCAGAACTTTGACTGTTTGTAACTCGTTGAGCTTGAATGCTATGGAATTGAAAATTTGGGATCTTGTTCCTTGTTTCAAGAGCTTTTCATACTCGTTTTAAATTTTGAATTCGGAGTTGTATAGAAAAAGTTATTGAGGTTTTAATTCTGTGAAAACCCGAGGCCATCCATTGAGGGGCAGAGGTTTCGAGAAGCCACAACTTTTTCTGTAGTTCTCAATTTGATTTGAGATTTTGAGGGACTGTGCATCTCTATCTTAGCTTTCTAGAAAGGTATTACAATTGAGATTTGGAGTTGTGAGCAAGAAGTTATAGAGATCTGAATGAATAGGGGTAGGCATAACTTTGATTGTCCATAACTTTTGGACAGTAGTTTAGAATTGTTTGAGAATTGGAAGGTGCGTGAACAATGGTCATAGCTCTTCAAAAAAATATTACAATTGAGATTTGGAGTTTTGAAAAAGAAGTTATGAGCGATTGAATATCTAGAGGGGCAGAACTTTGAACTCGTATAACTTTCGGACAGTAATTTAGATTGACTTGAAATTTGGAGGAGTGTTAGTTGTCTGAATTAGCTTTCCATAGAGCTATTACACTTAGTATTTGAAGTTTTGAGTCATCTGTGTCACTTGTTTGAAGGTTACAGCCTTGGTGAAACTTTTCCATTGTGTTTTTGAACACTTCTTTTGAGTTTCTTAGTGTTTTTGAACACTTGAAGACTTTGGAGTTGAAGGATGGAAGAATTGAAGACTTGAGGCTTGAAGAGAAGAGAAGATGGAGACAAGTGTGTTGTGGCTTGTGGTCTGATTTCTTTTTTTGTGATTCCAAGCCAGCTTTGGAGGCTAGTTGTATTTCAATTCTGTTCTTGTAAACTCTGTTGCGGCGAAGTGGGGCTAATTGCCCACACGGTCGTGTTTATGTTGTTCCGACCGGTGAGGCACGTTTGTTAGTCACCGTGGGTTTGAATTTTAGGAGCCAATCTTTCGGACGGTTTCAGCTTGTGGTCTGGCCGTCCCGATTTACCCGTCTGAGGCCGTGGTTTCTTATCACCCACCTTTACCCTTAACCCTTTAGAGCCACCACAGGATAGGCCAACGGGGAGGAGTTTGAAGACTGATGATTGAAGACCTGAAGATTTGAAGATACAATTGGATTCCCGAGCAAACAATCTCCAGTCGCAGCCAGATTCCCTGCGAATTCTCAAGGCGCTCCCCTCTCTACACGACAACGCTTGGATTGCGTTCCACATACTCGCAGGCTGACCACACGTCTTCTGATCATTATAAAACATCTCCCGACCAGAGGGATGTTCGGCCCGATTTTGTGCTAGGCCTTCCGGAAACTGATGAAGGTCAGAGAGATATGGCAGCAATTCCTTCAACAATACAGAATCGTCTCTCGCGCCAACATGTTTGTGCAACCATGATTGAAGAAGAAGGACGTTCTCCGGCAAATTGAGCATGTGCTTAATCGGGCTGTCGTCAATGACAAGCGTATTTGCCGGAGTATACTCACGACCCAACCTATTGAAGAGATGGCTCGATAAGGTCTTCAAGAAGATGTCCTTCTGAGTGCCAGATTCCTTCATGTAGATTGTTCTGCTACCGACTCTACGCTCGGGAACCTTATCGCAACTTTTCTGACCAAAGATCCTGAGAGGGTACGAAGCACTATGCTAAAAAAGATAATTACATATCTGACGTGTTGTAGATTCCATCATCGAACTCCAGATCGTGATGGTGGCAATCTTAGACAACTTCGTAAGGAATTCAGCACAACCAGGGCGCACCCGAACTAGTTTAGGGCCTACTTCGGCCGGCAGCGAAGCCGAGTGAATGGACGGGATAGAGTCCCTGGATCCTCTGGCCTGCCACGACGGCTCACACGTGTATAGAATCCCATTGAGGTCCAGCTCAACATTCAACCACCTGCCCTCCATATATAATTGGACTCTAGGTATTTCTTCTAGATTACTGGCACCACTTATTGATGCCTCGCCGACCTGATTCGGAAACGCCAGGAGAACGACCTGTAGTACTATAGATTCATTAACAACGACAAATCAACAATACGTAGAACGAAAGAGGTAAATGGAGGGAGGAGTAATGGAGAAAGATTGGAGTTCGAAAAGAGTTAGAAGAATACCTCGAGAACTTCATCGTCCTGTAGCATTTCGTCTCGGGCACCCATCGATCCCAACGAACCTTGCATGTTGTCAAGGGGCCCGGAGTGCCCGACATCCGTTTGGGGGCACGGTTCTGGGACAAGAAGAGGTGGCTCCCGGACAGCAGAATCATGATTGATCTCGTCTACGAGCATGGCCGAAACTTGGATGACCTCTTCTATGACTGGTTGAGCAATCGCGTCATCACCGAAACTTAGATCTGAAAAAATTCAACAACTTCATCCTATCAGCGGATGCGCACAGAGGACACTGATACAGTGGTTAGATGTCAAGCAGTTTAGCTCGAGTCGAGCTGATGTGCTCCTCGTGCACTATAATATTAACAAAAAATACTGGAGTACAAAATTGGACATTTACAAAATGTTCTGCCTATATACACTCGCAACTACGTACACTAACCTGTCGATGAGCTGGGGACATCTGCAATAGATACGTCCCGATCGGGCGACTTCGGAGGGGAAGATGGACGGGTCGACGAAGATGGGAGAACAGGAAGCAATTGAGCCCCACTGGAGACAGGGGAGGTACCCGACGGAGATGGTAGCTACAAATCGGGAGACGGACTCCCAGACCTGCCGTCCGGTGAGGCAGGAGGCTGGGGGATCGTAGCATTAACTACGGGTGGTGTCGTGGCCGCAGCAGGCAAATTAGCCGGCATGAATCTCTGCATCATGAGCATCATCTTGGCATGCCTCTGATCTTGGTCCCTCTTCATTTCATCGTCACGCCTCCGCTGCAGATCCCTAAGCTCCTCGTCACACTCCGCCAGCCGCTGCTCCATCAACCTCATTTGGGTGGCCTCCTCTTCGAGCTTCTTCTCAAGGGAAATCAACCTGCTGTCATCTTGAGCGTTGCTTGCAATAGCCAATGGAGAGCGTCCGCTCGCGCTGGCAACTTTCCTCTTCTTGGCCGCGGGACGAGCGGATGAAGCGCCCAAGGTGGGAGCTGAATGAGGCCTGTCGGAAATCTCCAACGAATCTAACTCCGGGAAGTCGAGTCGTTGTTGCGAGGAAACGATTGTGTCTCCTGCTTCAGATTGAGAGGCACTCTGAAACTCAGGCGGAGTAGCGTCAACGAAGTCGTCCTGGGACTCATTATCCGGAGTGACGGTGCTCGAGATCGGGCACGCAACAATGGCGCTCGGCTCCGCATCTTCCTCCTCATCGCCGAGGTCAACAATGGCTTCCCCCTTCCCCTTTCCAAGGGCCTCTCCAAGCTCGGGGAAGATCTCCGCGTTGACGTGATACGCGGAAATATCGAAATCGGCCCGATCCAACGTCAACGCAACTTCAAAGGCGTCATCGAGGTCCTGCTCATCGGTGTCATGGGAAATGCAGAATACCTCTAGATCCAACATCTGCACACCAATGGATTGAACAAGATTCAATTTAGGTCGAGTCGAGCTAAACTCAATACAAACATAGTCTTGCTGGTACGAAAACTCAACTATTACAACTTGAAAGGATACGAACGTAGTTAATGACTTCTAGAAAATTATACAAGTAAAAGCTGACACTTTAGCTCGACTCGAGCTAAAGTGTCACGCAACAGCATAGACATGACCTCATTGAAACTATGCACGAGTCAGAAAGGGTATCAACAGTTTAGCTCGACTTGAGCTAAACTGCAGGGATGCTTACCACACTCGCAGTCAGTAATTTTGTCCCGCCAAATAGCTGGACAACCGAATCTTCCCTCTTGCAGAACAACTCCAGGACCTTAATAAAGAATTTTACCCGGAGCTCGTTCAAATTCATCGAGTACGCCAACTCGTTGTATTTGCGTAGCTTCGTGTACAACACATGCTTAGGAGTTGCGTAGATCTTCTTTACGGCCGGGATCACCATAAGCTCCTTCTTGAAGAGAAAGAGGAGCCGAATTGGGTCGAGAGCGTTGTTGGTCTTTGGCGCATATCCTCCCAGGCGCTCGTTCTCGGAGGGAAGATACTTCGACTGCAGCACATCGTATGCATGGCACAAGGAAGAGCCCTCACCAAACGCTGTCACTTGAAGGTGTGAGTGCTCGTTGCCGCAAATGAAGAGCCAAGTTGGAAGATCGGTGAGGGGAGGCTGTCCTTTCGATGCGAACATCATCATGAACTCGTAGAAGAAGGGCCTCTCCAACGACGACGTTGCCGTCCCAGAGAACCCAGGGATGTTTCGAAAGTCGATGATGCCGAGCTTCACATTGCAGCCCAGGTTGCGCCACGAATCCAAAGGCCACGTCCCGAGCGAATTCGTTGCCACCTTGTAAGAACGGAAGTGCAAGGCTCCCACAGGTGAAACGAACCGCAACCGCACATCGATGAAGACTCTGAAGAACTCCTTAGCGTACGGAGAGAGATCTTCACATTTGCAGTTGCGAAACTGCGTCTGCCTCGAATCCTTGTAGTATGAATCCGGTGGACCCCAATCCAAGAGGGCACGCTTTGAGGCCTTGCTGACGTTGTAGTTCTTCTTGAATGTTTGCCAGTTTGAACGACTGTACGCTCCAGTGCTGTTGAAGAAGGCCAGCTTAGGCCTGATCAACTGAAGCTCCATCCGAGCGACCTCTTTCCTCTTCCTCCGATCCACCCAGTCTTGGGCCGTGTAGCAATCCTCCAGCGCAGAATTCGGCAGCTTTATAACCACCTTAGGGTTGGGCAGTTTCCGAGATGGCCCTGATCAATTGAGAATGTGCTTGCACATTTTCGCGTGATCGGCTTCGGTCATGTTGCCGAGAAACTTGAAGAACTCGCGTGTCAGGACCCCATGCTTCTCAGGTACCCAAGACTTTGCGTCCTTGAACTTTGCCAAGGGCGTCAAAGTCGAATCCATGTTGATGAGGTCGCCTTGCACCGCGGAAGAGATGATGTCCGACCAGACCTTGAAGGTCTCATCTGTCGCGGTGATGATCTTCACCTCGTTCATAATTGAGAGCTCCTTTGCCTTCCCGGCTTTCTTAAGCACTGCCTGGCTCTTCGCAACGTCGATCATTGCGAAACGCTCACGAACCGCGTTAAGAAATGGCTGCGCAGAATATAAAAAAGGTCGTTTGAGTTTACAATTAAAGCAGGAATATAAACATGTCCAGTAGGGTCCAAATACTGCAAGTTAGCTCAACTCAAGCTAACTGCAACCCAAGAGCAGACAATGATGATTTTTTATCTATACATATGATTGTACAGATACAGAGCAAATTTGCACTTTAGCTCAAGTCGAGCTAAAGTGCATGATCTTGGTTAAGATATATTACCTCAAACCTCTTGTCATTGGCCATTTCAACTGCAGTTCTCCGACCTGACTTGTGAGACCCTTGAATGCCTGTGGCGGAGTGCTTGGGCATTGGTCTCCCAGCTTGGATCCACAAAGCACGAGAGCCGAGGATATTGGTTGCCCACGTCGGCTTGAACTGGACCAAGTGATTCACGCGATTATAATACGCAAAAATCTTCCGCAACTTTTCCGGATTCTGTGTCCAGACAATGTAACATTGCCATGTTCGGAAGTGCCTTCTCATCACCTCCGGGACGTTGCCGTTAATCATCTCCTTTGAGGCAGCAATGCTGTGCTGGCCGTTGATGATGTAGAAGTCGCAGTCGCTGAACTCCACAACAATCGTCGGCATAACATCGAGCATTGGCATGACGTAGAGAGTCTGCTTCTGCATCTTGTCGGGCATTTGGAGGTAGTAAGGCTTCAATTCCTCCATGCCCCGAGGTTCGAACGCACGGATCGTCCACTCTGGCGGTGCATTATGCAACCTCATCACGTCAAGCTCGATCTTCATCTCTCTCTCGCCTTTGAAGAAGCAGCTCTGATACTCCGTCCAGAATTTTTGGTAAATCTGTTGGACGTTGTTGTAGTCGATTGTCTCTCCGTATCCGAGCGCCTTAGGGAGCTTCGAGAGTGCAGAGGCCATCGAATTGGCTAACTCCTCCTCTGATACGAGCTTTGACTTCTTTCTTGAAGAGGTCACCGGCTTCTTGGCAACTGACTGCTTCTTCACCGGGGATGCAGACAGCGTGTTGCGCAGGGTGGACCGGCTTGTTCTCGCACCTGGTGTTCTAACCGGGACCGACGCTTGACTCATGTCCTGGCTACCGGCCACGGCTGCCGAAACCGTTGAAAGTTCTATTGGGCGTCTTGCCGCGATATTCTTGGCCTTATCTAGAGCGGCAAAGGTACTCATTCTAGATAGAATGACGCGCAGTTTATTAGCTACAGCCTTTGCTTTCAGTGGCTTTCCGCTGCTAGTCTCCCATTTCTTAAGAGAGATCTCATGCTCGACCTGAGTCACTATTTCCTCAAATTTGGAAGACCTAAGAGAATCGACTAAATCCTGGATACAGAAGGGAGATGAACTATTGTTCACTACAATAGTAAAGAAATACGGATCTAAGGACTCAGTGGTCGTCTCACACGACAACTTAACGTGATCGTTATCTTCGTGGACTACATCAGTAATTTTGGTCTTGAAGTCGATGTGCTGGGGATCGACGATAGCACCAGCAAAGGTCTGACCAAACACTAAATGATCTGTATAGGTCGCCCACAGAAGCGTCCACTTCAGAGTCATTGATGGGTCCTTGAGCTCCCAACAATCCAAGTGGTGTTGTCGTCTCCATTGTCATCGTCAACGTCGACAGGCTTTGGCTGGAAGAAGTGCTGCTGCTGAGACACCATCCTGTCCCTCTCAGATCTGCACAAACACGAATCAGAGCACATATATTAGATTGCTCTAATGACTATCCGATTAGGACGGCGAGGTCACACATTAGCTCAACTTGAGCTAAAGTGTAACGATATTCAAGTATGTGAATAATATTCTGCAACAAAATTAAGCCAATTAGAACATTCTCTTAGACCCTTTTAATCAACTCATGCCAACTTCTTGTTCAACTCCCAAAACCGTGGAAAATCTTACGAACAGATCCAATCACTCACGAACCTGACTCTTAGAGGTTCGCAAGTGGTTGTAGCCGGACTGAAGCTCATGCACGATTTATGAGAGGTGAACAAAAAGTAGACGTGAGTTGAGAAACTAGACTGCAAATACACGACTCTAACAATGTTGTAATCAAGCTTTAGCTTCATCTTTAGCTCGACTCAAGCTAAAGTGCTTATACATAGAATGCATAGCTGATTAGTTTTGACACTAACATTGATCATTCAAGCGACTTTACTAGACTTTTTAATTCAATTCATGGCTACTTCTTGTTCAACTCTCAGGACAGTGGAGGAGCTTTGGTTCCGCTCAAATCACTCAAGAACCTCACTCTTCAAGGTTCTCAAGTGGTTGAAGCGAGACTGAAGCTCTTGCACACTTGTGAAAGGTGAACGAGAGGTTGACATGAGTTAAGTCATAGATATCATTGGTATACTTTACTTCTGGAATGTTTAGAGTCCGAATGTTGTTGTGTTTGAGTTGTTGTTAATGTTTATTGTCTTACACTTCAGCTCGATTTGAGGTAAAGTGTGTTGGCTTTACTGGAAGGTCATGTCATTTTTGACCGAGAATTTTTTTTAATTTCTATTGCTGTAGCCGGCTTTAGTGCAACCAAAGACGTATTTAGTCGTACATTTTAGCTCGACTCGAGCTTAAGTGGGCCTCCACTGTGCACTATTGTCCACACTTTAGCTCGAATCGAGCTAAAGTGCGCTCTCAAGCGTGCTTTGTTGGTCACACTTTACCTCGAGTCGAGTTAATGTCTAGCCAAAAGAGCATGCTGGAGAGCGCACTTTAGCTCGACTCGAGCTAAAGTGTGGCCAAATGTGCACAGTGGAGGCCTACTTTAGCTTGACTCGAGCTATAGTGTGGACAATAGTGCACAATGGAGGCCCACTTTAGCTCGAGTCGAGCTAAAGTGTGGACATTAGTGCAATATCAATGTTCCACTTTAGCTCGACTCGAGCTAAACTGTGTTCATTGAAGAGCTTATTTATTGTAGTTTGTGCAGATTCTTCTTTCGATCTATGATATTGAAGGCGTAGGGTTTAGGGCTCCTGGATGAGAGCATGGATTTTACCTTTCAGCCATTGATTATGAACCTTAATCCCAGACAAATTCTGCTGGAACTAGACGTCTTGCAACAACAATTACAAAACCATACACAAAATCAATCAAAGTAGCACATGGAAACCAACACATTGAAATCCTTCACATTGAAATCAGCACTTTGAAATGAGCACATTGAAATTAACACATTGAATTCAGCACATTGAATTTAGCAATTGAAACCACAACATTGACTTCAATGTGCACATCTAAACTAGCACAAACCAGCACATTTAAACTAGCACAAACCACGACAAATAACCGCAAACCACCACAAACCACCACATTCAAACCACCACATTGAATACACAATCTCATCTATTTTCTCACACATACATCAAAAGCAATGCTATCATAATGTTTCAATACATCATATCTAAAGCAAAACTACACAAATAACAAAAGAAATGCAAGACTGAATGAGTGCACTTACCTTTAAAACTGAGAAATTTGACTGAAATAGCTGCAAGTCTTGTTCTTTGTTCACGTCAATCCTCCGCGCAGGGCCGTTTCAGACTCTACATGCTCACAAAAACTCACACACTCACAAAAACTCACAAAAACTCACACACTCACACAAACTCACACAAACTCTCAAAAACTCACAGAAACTCAAACAATCTCACACAAACAGTCCTAAACTCTAGCGCTACAGTATACGCGAACTCATCAACAAAAAATTGCACGTCCTACAAACCCTATCCGCAGGAAACCCTAACCTTCAGTAAACTCCGCACGATAGTCTAAACGTAGCGCTACAATATACACAAACTTAACAAACCCTGTAGATAACGAAACCAACACAAACCGCAAACTCGCAACGACGAACCAACGCATAAACGCACAAGACTCACAAAACAACAATGCATAGAAGAACACACACAAAACCTGGACAGCAACAAAAAGGGAAGAGAAAAAGCGAGCGTCACAATTTCGCGGGGTACTTTTGGGGGCACCTAAAGTCGTGAGGGTCGAAACCCTGTGGCCGTGTGGTGCTCCCGAGATACCCTCGGGATACCCTTCGTGATATTCGGGTGAGACCCTCGGGTATTACGTATGGTTGCACCACAATTCATTCACCTTTATTATTGATACCCGGAGTTTCAAGAAGCCAATTTAATCTTTCTAGAAAAAGTTCAAGATATTACGCGCGTGAAGTATTTCTGTACTCGTAAATTTCCTACACATTTTTTCTAGGCCATTAACACTATAATTTTGCATATTCTGGGGCAACGAACAGGTAGCAAAAGAAAAGTGATTATTTCCAATTTCATTCGTATGATCTCAATTAAAACTTCTAAATTAGCATTTTTTCAATAATACACAAACTTGGATTGGACGGAAGTGAACAATTATATATTAGTGTTAGAAACAGGATTTTAGTGTTTAGTTTTCTTTCATGGTTTTAGTGGATCAGCTCGCTTTCACTTGACTCGATTTCAATTTCTGCATTACACAAGGAGTAAATTCATTACCATCGATGTATATAAGTTCCTCCTACACCAATTATTAGGTGAAGCACACTTAAAAGAGTTTTAAAGCTACAATTTTAAGATTCTATTACTTTGAATTCACATTTTGATTTTTTATGAGTTTGATATTATTTACTATGAGAATCGAACAAACAATAAGTATGTTAAGACCACATCTTGCAATTGTATAATTATAAAATAAATGTTTGTGCACACTTTAGCTCTATTGGAGCTAAAGTGTGCATATTTTCTTTTTAGTTCCCTACATTTACTGATGGTGCACACTTTAGCTCTAATAGAGCTAAAGTGTGAATTTTTTCTTTACTTTTCACTTCATTTTGCTCTTACTCTAACGGTACAAATCCAGTAGTTACAGCATCTCCACCCCTGACGAGGAATTTTCCACCCCAGCGGGAAGGTGCCCAAGTTTGAGATGAAGGGAGGGGGGTTTACCCTTTTCCCCCCGCACCGTCCCCGAATTGGCCACTGTGAGGGAACGCCAGCACCCAACACTAACGCCATAGTAGGCTAATTTTTTTGGAGGTTTTTATTGATTTTCTTTAATTCCCTCGTGTAATTACATGATTGAACACATGCTCCCGGGGAATTTTGGTCTCCTCTGTACTTTTTGTAAATTTATTGTTTAGAAGAACCGTTGCCGCCACTCTAGTGGGCCGAGACACCAGCCTAGGCCTCACGGAGCGGGCTTTACCGTGTTTATTCTTGCATCCCGGTCCCTCGGCCCCGGTGGAGATTCTCTTTTTCTAGTACACTATTTGTGAACAAGTTGGCAACTAGTTTTAGCCACCATTGTCCTGAATATTATCCCTCATTCGTTCACCTACTACAGTTCATTTCGTAGTAGCCCTCTATCAAAACTCTTCCCTAGCACACAATTTTGATACTTGATAAATAGTATGAGCTCAAAATCTTCTACCTACCGGTCGCCATGCATTTATTCTTCGTCTCATCTTCAACCTCAATTTCTTATTGTCTTATCCACAACTATTCTCATTCCCATCTCTTGCATTTTTTAAATATTTTTTAAGATTATCTAATGAATATTTAATGTGTAATCATATAATTAGCCAATAACTAATGACTTTGTAATGATTTTTTATAGGATAATTCATGTATATTTGTATATTTGTAACTTTTATGCACAATTAAAGAATATTTAAATTTTACTTAATGAATGTTTGAAGTTTGAAAAGTATATTTTATGATAGTTTAATTAATATATGTATATTTAATGATTATTTATAAAGTATTTAATGCACTCTTAATGATTAGTTAATGAATAGTGCATAAATTTCTAATGTAAAATTAATGTGTATTTGAATATTCAATAAGTATTTAATGAATATTTATTGAATATGTAATGCACATTGAATGCATAATATGTGATGGATATCTAATGAGTATTTTACTTGTATTTCTATATTTATTGTATGTTTAAGTTTTTTCCTTTTTGAATATTCCTCTCTTTACTCATTTTCGTTTCCAAAAGAATGTTCTTATATTTCCAATCTTCTACTTGTTTCATTTTCCCTCCATATTTTACATTCTACTTTGTCCAATTTTTGATATTTTTCGTTTGCTCCATACCTACGTCCGATTATTCCCAAGCTCTTTCTTGCAAATTCTTGCTTTTCTACATGCACTCAACCCTTCTTTACTATGATGCTCAAGATGTAATCAAACCATGATTAAGGTTTCCTAAACTAATTGTCCACAAGTAAAAAACTTTATGTTCCACTATTTACTAGGATTGACATTTAGAGTGGTAGTTGACATTAGGTGATGTATAGATTTGTCACTACACTTATTGTACATTTTACAATTACTGTATGGATTCCTACTTAGTGTCCACTTCTCTAGAAGCCATCTTCTGTAAACTGGAGCTACATAGTGCATTTTTGCTTTCTAATCTACTCCATTTAGTGATGGTGCACAATTTAGCGCTAGTAGAGCTAAACTGTGCATATTTTCTTTTTAGTTCACTGCACCTAGTGATGAGGCACACGTTAGCGCTACTGGAGCTAAATTGTGTGCACACACTCTTTTTGGTTCATTGCACAAAGTGATGGCGCCACCTCTGCTAAAAACCGAGCTGATGTATGTGCAATGTGTATATCCACTTCTACAAACAATCATTTTGAACTCCGTACTTCTCTTTATGGTTAAGTATTTCACAAGTGAAATAGTAATCTTTTGAATTTTAAAAGAATTTTCAAAATATGTGGACCTAAATCTCCAATTGTAATATTAAAAAACAAAAAAATATGACGATCCCATAGTCTTCAGTGGATATGAAGTCTAAGTATTCTTGGTACCCTAAATCAATAATATGTGACACTATGTGAAAATGTATGAATTGGGATGTAGTCTTGTTTTTCACTAGAAAAATAACATGTTTTTCCACAATATCATTCGTTCTAATATTACTTCTATGTATTGAAAATATCACATTCCATACTGTGTCATAGCAAAACGTTTTTTAGGTTGCTCGACGTGCCGGCAATCGAGAAGTTTCTCGTTTGGCTCGCATAACTTTTATTGAAGACGTTCATTGAGAAAATAAATTACTTATAATTATGCCTCATGACTTTTATCATCCTTCTACAAAATTTTGAGAATTTCAAATATAATTTGCAACCACTAGAACGTGCTCAAAAACTAATTATTCCTTTTTTGCATGTATAAATAAATTCAAAATTACTTACATTATGAACATTAAATTATGCCTGATGCACTAAGTGATATACTTTGTATTAGTTATATTTTATATTTTGATTATCCTTTTTTTGTCATGAGGAGGTCTCTCCGTTTCTTGTTGAAATCTTTTAATATTGTTCCACTCTCTATGTTTTACAAATGACAAAGTCTTTAATTTCACGTCAAAACATGAAATAAATTGTGTATGGTCAAGAATTCTTCCATCTTTCATGTCATGCTTAGATTGCCACACCCTAAAGTCATGAAAATACAATGTGAACTCAAGAATAAGATATTTTAATTGAAATATTAGTTTGCGCACATTTCAAGTCTTTGAGTACCTCTAAGTGGATAGTAACCAATTTCAATTTGAAATTCAGACCATGGGGACACTTGGGATTCTTGCCAAAGAATGCACATTCTAAATTGATGACAAAATAGTAACATGATGCACATTTTTAAAACCCCAAAGAAATGATGTCCAAAGCATGTTTGAATACATAATTTTTTGCTAAAAATACACGTGCACATAAAACATGGTTTTCTTTTTGGTGAATGCTACTTGTTTGTTAAGGTCTTTGATTTCAACATAATAGATAAGTCCTATTTGGATTGTAATACAAATTATTTCTAATCATCTCAATATCTTCTCTACATTTTCCTATATCTTAGTTGAATTGGCAAATATCTTGAATCTTCAAAGTATTATTATATTGAAATGAAATGACATCAGAAGATAACACCTAAACGAAGGACCCTAAACCCTAAACCCTAAACCTGAACCTAAATACCAAATCCTAAACCCAAAATCTGAACCTAAATACCAAATCCTAAACCCAAAACCCTAACTCTAGAAACCCTAACCCTAAATCCTAAACCTAACCCTAACCCAAACCCTAAGCGTTACCCTAAAACCTTGTTTATAACTCGCATGTGCGAGTAGATTCAAGGTATGTACTCTTCCTTATTTTAGTCAGCCAGGAAATAGTTGATTCAGTTTCCCGCTAAGATTTCGAATTTGCACTTTTCTAGGGGCTGTGGAAAAGTCCCCCCGCCAATTCTGAAGTTTCCTCCCGCCAATTCTGAAACGGTTGTGTGTCCGTGAGTGACCTCGCCGATCCTCGAAAACTTTCTTCATTTCTTTCCTTCTCACCTTGGTTGTTGTGCAAGGTTGTTGTGGAGAGGCTTGGAGGTAGAACAACTGTCGGAGGTTGAGGAGGGTAACATCTATAGGTTGCGCACGGTTGAGCAGGGCGCTTGCGCGAGGCAATAACGCATCAGTTGTCTTCTTCATAAGGTACATAATGCATACTTCTTGCATTCTCCGTGCACAGTCTCTAGCAATTAGGATGTGACAGTGTGTAGGGTTATTGCGGTGGTTCCAGTTGCTACTGTGATTTTGAAGCATCACTGCGAGTTTCTTGACGACTGACGGAAAGATTTGGGTTGTAGTACACAGAGAGTCAGATTCACAGGCTGAAGAGTTTTACCATATAAATCCCTAAAAAGACGCCGAGAATCACGGAAGGACAGTTGAGCTCGAATCGAGCTAAACTGTCTTACCTTCTTTCCAAGCTAAACTGTCTTACCTTATTTTCTATTTCTGTTTACCTCGACTCGAGATAAAATGACAATGAGTCTGATAGTCATTAATTTAGGTTGGGTCGGGCTTAATTGTCACTGACTAGGGTGAAATAATTTCATATTTGGATTAAAACTAATCGCATGAAATTTTATACTTGTCATAAAATACCGCATGAGTTTACCTCGAGTCGAGCTAAATTTGCCTGGTTTACAATGTCAACTCACTTGAATCATAGTTATTTTCAAGCGCCAGACCTTACCTCGATTCGAGATTAATTACCCTCTCCCTATGCTTCTTCATTGATGTCTATTCCTACAAGATATTTACCCATTCTTATTTGTCAGGGTTATTTAATATTTATCTCATTGGAATGCAGGATGTCGTCTTCGGAGGGCAACGATGTTCATGTTGACGCTCCCGTGAACTGAGACCTTCCTGAGTTTGATGTTATTCCTCGCCATCTCTGGGTCGGGATGATTGTTTCGCTTCACAATGGTTCGGGTGTTCGCGTTGCGGAGGGGTTGGTTCGCAATGTTCGGTTCAGTGCACTTCTAGGTTCCTCTGGTCCTCTTGGAGATTCGAATGTTGTAGTACAGGTGTCTAGTACTTTTGTTCTGGAGGAAGCTCCTTATGAGTGGAGGTACTCGTTTAAGTCCTGGCCTATTCAATAAGTCTTCTTAAACGGTGTGAGTCTCTTCCATCATTGCCTTAGGGACGTTTACAATATCTGGTTGGTTGAGCGTAACAGACCTCTAGGTGGGAGCTCCCGTTCGTGTGACAATTCCTCAAGGAATACACGTCCAACAGTGTCGAGGAATGTTGAATTCCTCATGACCCCTCTTTCCATTAACGTTGTTGCCAGCAATAGTTGTTGCAGTCAAAACTGTGTTCAACACTACCCTAGAGATAAAACAAATCTCCTTCGGACTCGCTTGTACAGTGAGACCATCGTGCAGTTCAGAAATCATATCAAACTCGAGGTTCACAGACAATTTCATAGAAACGCTACGGGTAGGAAGGTTGTGACCCTAGAGGGTGTAGACGTTTGTGCCCATGCCTGGATGAAAATCATGGGTGTAAGTTTGAGTATTTTCTATCGGAATGCGAAGGACGCTGCCGCTGGTCATGCCGCTCAACACCACTGGAATACCGGTTTGCGCAAGCCTAGAGGTCATACGGTTGTGGCTACTGCCGCTCTTGGAGCCATTCTTGATAGACATGCGGACCACATGCCTCACAAGTCTCGTGTTCTCCCATTTGGCGAGAAGGCTGTGGCAAAGGTTTTACCTACAAGTTTTAAGTGGAAGGATCAGATACCGCTTCTTGATGATCATCTCGCTGATTGTGGATTGCCGCCAATCTCAACCTCAAGCTTGAGTAAGATTCGGCGAGTGAGCTTCCCTCAGTACTATGCCAAGAAAGGTGGAGACAACTTTGCACATTGTTCTACTTGTGGCAAATACCAGGATCAGAAGAAGCTTACTCAATCTGGAACACAAGCATCACTGCTATGGCAAAAGAAGATGCAGGTTCACATCGATTCTGCTTTCTCACATCGGGACTTGTACTACTTGAACCGATTTCAATCAAAGTCGTCGCCCCAGGAGGTTCTTACCATCATGCATGATAAGATGGATCACTCAAAGACCGCCTCCCCGGTTTTTTCACATAAAACAAAGCACTTAGATGGGCTTATGAAATTGCCTCTTGCAATCACAGGCATGCTTGCCCATGGTCATGTGGACCAACGTTACGCCCATTACGGCCTTGATTTATACTCCTATGATGCCAATTACACGGTGGGGTCGTTCGCAAAACTATTGCGCGACCTGGAGGCGCCTCCGAAGTCATCGTCCCGACAACTCTTTCCAGAATCTAGTTCTCATCCATTGTATGCAGCGGTATTACGGGGTGTGGAGATGTGTTTGGATCAATTAGGGCCAATTCCAGATATCCCAGTTCCAGGGAGGTCTTTGCCACCAATATTGAACGTGCAAATGGACAATGCAGTTGGTGATAACAAAAATAGATTTGTTTTCTGTTTTTTGTCTCTCCTTGTTGCAAAATGCATCTTCCGCAAGGTATATGTTAATTTTATGCTAGTTGGTCATACACATGATGATATAGATGCATTATTTGGACGTTGGAGTATGACACTGAGGAAGGAGAGTTTTCCAACCATTCCTTTGCTCATGAGGTCGTTCATGAAAAATGAGAGTGTTCCCACAATCCCACATCTCATCCAAGAGGTTCCTGACTTTAAGAAGTTCATTGGGGATATGATTGCGGACGGTGATGAAGCTTTGCAGGGTCATACAAAGGCTCATCAGTTCAAGTTTTATGTGGACTCTAGTGGTTGTCCGGTAATGAAGTATAAAATCCTTTGTCATGATGAGGATTGGCTTCCTAAGGGAGGAGAAGGTAGTGGCATCAAATTGTGGAAGGAGGATTCTAAAGGAAGATCTTTATGGCCTCGCGGAGAACCTGATGCATTGAAGCCTTCTATGATGCGGCATCTCTATGAGGTGGAGAAAGGACTTTCAGGATTCATCGATCACTGGGAGCAATCATCGCGGGAGTCTGTTGAAGCCAGATCACGTTTTGAGCCGCTATCATATTATTGGCGCGATGTTAGAGATGCTTTGATAATTCCAATGGATACGCCGATATCATTGGAAGACGACTTTTGGCCATCGACGCGAATTGCCCATGCCATTGCAGATGAGTTCTCAGCGGAGGGTGAGGTTCGCGAGGAGTACCGTGAAGATGAGCATTTTGTTGGCCAGAGACGCGATTGTCCACCTCCTTCTTTTAGAGTTGGTCGTGATTTTTTTGCTGGCTATTTTGTTGCATTGCAGCCTTGTGATGGGGACGAGCGCCCATTTTGGATTGCTCGAGCAGTTTCAGATCCTAATTCTAATCCGGATATGCTAAACACCGTGCGTATCCAATTCTTCCGCCCTATATCGCGCGATCGGGATGTTCTGAAGTTCTTTAAAGATTGGGATACAAATTGCAACCTTCGCTAGACAATTGAAAAGGGGATAGCCATAACGTGGGAGAGTACTGATTCAATCTTGACAGCATGGAAACCTAGGTCTTCAAAGAGGGATGGAGGTCATGTGCAAGATTCAACTACAAAAATTCCGAAGGGACAGGTAGCAATTATCAAGGCCTCCTTGGAAGCACTTGCCAGGTCCGAATCGTAATAGACTTAGATAAGTGGAGTTTCCTTTTCTTAGATTTTAGATTCTGATGCGTAATACTTCATATAGTATGGTTAGATCCATTGGTGCTGAGATTATAGATATTTGTATTTGATTAATTTACACTCTGTATGACTATAATATGTGATGCCAATGATTGCTATGAAATATTCTCTCCATTGTTTTTGCGTATCGGTGATAATTTGCAGCATGTTTTATTTTCTTTTAAAAATAACAATGTGGTAAATTGCTTCTAGTCTTGAAACCAATAATACCAGTAATTGCCTTCATGGTGAATGATAGAAAGTAAATGTTGGGTCGCACTTTAGCTCTAGTGGAGCTAAAGTGTGAGCAAATCTTCTTATTTAGTTCACTGTACTTAGTAATGGTGCGCACTTTAGGTCAAGTCGAGCTAAAGTGTGTGGAATTGCCTTTTGGAGTTCATTGCACCTCTCAGTGATGGGGACACTTTAGTTCGAAGAGAGGTAGTGTGTGCAATTTTTTTTCCACTTTTGAGCACCATCATTTGAAACTCGTTATACATTTTTTTTGCCAATGTGTATTCCACAAGGAGAATTGAAATTCTTTTAAATAAAAAAAGGCTCATCAAAATGTGTTTAGCTAATTCTCTTACAAGTAGATATTAGTCCGTCATTTAGCTCACTTTTAGCTAAATTGGAGCATGGTGTTAATCCGGGTTAGTAGGATCGAGTGTGAATATTTAGCTATTCCTATTCAATGAACACATGTGGTATAAAAGAAGTGTCAACTAATGTGTTCTTCTTTTCAATATTATAGTTAGATTTGTAATGTAATGTTATCCGTAGTACTTATTTTTCTACGGGTTTTTGTAGAAAACATTACCTCCCAATTTAATGGAAACTCATATCCCTCCATATTGTAGAGTTTAGATGTGCGCTTTAGCTCTTATGATCTACATGTGTTAATTTGGGAGTCGCTAAATCTCCCAATATAACGAATATGGTGTTATGGAGCAGAGACTCCATTGAACATAGAACGTAGTAGTATGTGTCATACACGGTTTAGGAAATCTATCAATTGTTAACATCAATGCCATGTAGTTATACCTAACACCTCAGTCTTTCCAAGGTTTATACTGGAGATACTAGGACTGTCCCTTCAGATGTAGTCCACGTCTTATTGTCGATCATGTCCCATGGTCCGAACCCTATCCACATCGCCTTGCCTACACATGTGGAAGGGGGATGAGTCATAAAAGCATGACCTGCATCAAACAATGCATCTCTGAATTAAAATTGTGCTTGGAATTGCCTACATTGAATACATAGGCAGTGTATAGATGGCACCCTCATACAAAGAGGACGTCGTTATGTATTTATAGTACCCTAAACCTAAACCTAGCATATGTACGGTTGAATTCCACACGATACAGAGCAACTAGAATATGGAGACAACTAGAACAAGGTCGCTAGTATACCATGCGGGTTCTGCGTGTCCGAGATATATCTCGGACATATCTAGCTTGGACGTGGTGTACAGTCTCGAGCATGGAATAGATCCTAGTCAGGAAATATATCTAAGCAATGCATATACCCGACTACGGGTGTATATACCATGTCCCGGGAACCCTATACTGAACCTGATACATACACCTGGGACAGATTGTGTTTTGGGCAATGAGTATACCCTGATGTGCATCATGTACCCTTTGCAAAATCCTAAACCATGTCCAGGGTATATTTTGGGCACATGATGCACATCACAGTGAAGCCCTATACTTCCGGCAACACTGCAAAACACTGATATGGACAGGTACTCACCCCCAACCAGTTAATCAACATCAAGGGGTAAACTCTGGTCGAAGTACACATCCGTGCAAACATATGCTATACTGAAGTAGACGACCCTATGCTATCCAGAACAGGGTTGTTCGGCCGTCCGTCCGGCTGTCCGTCCGGTAGAGGCTGCTGTCCGTCCGATAAGGGTCAACCCTAGTTTGACCATGACTCGAGGTAAATCAATTTACCCACTGCCACGAAGGCGATTACGTGGCTGAGACGTCGTCAACAGGGTCGCGC